>ML810858.1:53726-82032 GCA_009831015.1 Picea engelmannii
TTGGAAAGTGGTCCCCTTGTGTTTGTGAGTCTCTAAACACAAAGGGGGAGACTATTACCCTTAATACTTTATGTTCTAATTTCACTTTGACTTAGGAGATTTAAGTCAAAAGTGAAATATGTCACTTAAGTCATAAAGTGACAATTAATTCACTTTGTGGGTGAATTAATAGACATAAAACAAACTAAGGGAACTTGAGAAGATGGGTTTTCTATGTGAGATTTTTGAGATTAAATCTCACCCATTAATTAGACATGGCTAGATTGAATCTAGGCCATTGGTCTTTTAGGTTTGGCCAAAGAGAGGCTAAAGGAGGGAAGGGTAAGGATGAGGCTTATTGTTCACTTGAGAGAGTTGAGTGAAGAGGAAGAGAGGAAGTGAGGGTTTGGAGAGGCCAAAAGAGGCGCACTTGTGGAAGAGGGCGCAAGCTACCTTGAGGAAGCTTTCATGGAGTCTTGAGGCTTGAGCTAGATGGAGGGCGCACCAAGTGAGTGGGGGCGCAAGTCTAGAGGAAGCGCAGCAAGGGTTTGAGGGCGCACAAGCTAGTGTAGGTGCATCCAAGGAGAGGAGGCACAAAGCTTGTGAGAGGGCACTTTTGTTAGAGGAGGGCGCATGCTTGTATGTTGGAGCATTTGCTAGAGGAGGGGCACACTAGTTCTTAGTGTGCAACAAGCCAAGGCGAGGAGGCACACTTGTGTAGAGGGCGCAAGGTCCAAGGCAAAGGCAAGGTCCAAGGCAAGAGGCAAAGACAAAGGCAAGGTCCAAGGCAAGAGGCAAAGACAAAGGCAAGAGGCATAGCAAAGTGAAGAGGGCGCACAAAGAGCAAAGGGCACATTCTTCAAGGGCTAGCAGGCATAAGTTTTGAGGGACTCCATTACAAGCTTGAGGACAAGCTTGGATTGTATCAGGTTCTTTGTGTATTTACTTTTGTAACATTTGCTTTGAGATCTCCAATATATATCAATCTCTCTAACTGGTTTTCCCCAAGGGGCTTTTTCAGGGTCACGTTGACCAAAAACATGATGTGTTCTTTTGTCATGCATGCTTAGTTATTTTTAGTCTCTTTTAGTTGTTAAAGATCCCAGAGGAGTGTTATATGTTTTGAGGTTTATGCATGTGCTAACATCAATTACGAAAACACTTGCAAGGGCACCTTAAAAGAGCATTTAACCATCATCTTGAAGGCATAATTTGGGGCATAATATATCAGACCTGTTTGCTGTTCTAAAACAACAAGGACAATTTTGTTATCTCAAACTTAGTGCCCAACAAGAGGTCAAAGACGGACCTATTGGGCAGCCTTCTAGTTCCTCGAAGATCTACATGGTATCAGAGCTTCAGGGCAAGTGGTTTGGCTGATTTGTGGAGCATTTAATGGACATATTTTGGTGGGGCAAAGATCAGATTTGTTGGCTGTTTTTGGACAAGAAGTTTTCAGTCCAAAACATTGAGGAAAATTAGATTTGAAACTGCCTTGATTTTCGTGCCTATTGGGAAAATTTACACTTGGTTGGCAGCCTCATTTTTTACACTTGAGATTAGTGTGTTTGAGGTTGATTTTAGGTGTTTAGAGTTGTTCATTTTTTGCTTGGGTAGAGTGTATCATTTTTAGCATCATGTCAGCATTGGCAGTGGTAGGTTTGAGGGTAGAGGATAGACTTGGAGGCGCAAGTAATTGGTTGCCTTGGAAGGCAAGGATAGTGATGATTTTGGACAAGGGAGAGTTATGGGAGACAATGGAGAATCCCGTAGTCCCTGCTACATATGTGGTTCTCTTTGCTGAGTTTCAGAATCAAAATAAGAGAGCTAAGAGAACAATCCTTGATGCGGTGAAGACCATGTGATTCCTCATATTTCTGGCAAAGACTATGCATATTAGATGTGGCACTCTTTGTAGTCTTTATCAGAGCCCTAACTAGAACCGCAAGATGGTGCTTCAGGAGAAGCTGAGGGGCACCAAGATGGGGAAGATAGATACAATTACTTCATATCTCTCGAGATTCACTCAGATCGAGATGAGTTGTGTGCAGTTGGTGATATAGTAGATTTCTTGAAGTTGGTATGGACAACCTTGAATGGCTTTACCAAATCATGGGAGAGTTGTCCATGGTATCATGGCCCGTGAGCATATGCCCAGTTGGGAAAGGCTCTGGGACGATTTCATTCAAGAGGAGACCAGGGGTGGTTTTGGATCTACTAGTCAACAATAGGGTGTTGAGGATGGGGATGAGGTTGATCTTTCCTTTGTGGCTAAAGGCAAGATGAAGACCAAGCAGGGGCTCAAGGTTGGGGCCAAGGAGCAACAATTGAGAGGACAAGGTTATCAACAAAAGGACAAGAGCGAAGTGAGATGCTCTGCTTGTGGCGAGATGGAGCACTATGTTGGACAGTGTCCCAAGAAGAAGAAACAGGGTGGTACTGCAGTGACAACATAGGAGTAAGAGTTCACTGCTCAGTTTGAGAGGGAGTGTGCTTTCATAGGTTGTTGTTTGTCAGTTGAGACACCATCCAACGATTGGTGCGCAGACAAAGTTGAGGTCCCATAGATTGAGAGTGTTGTATCTCACGGGACGCAGACTTAGTTGTTGAGTACATCATTTTCAGGGGTGAATGGTCCACCTGTGACAACTTCAGTTTTAGAGTTGCCGAGTAGACAGACAATTGGTGCAGGGTCTTCAGAGCATTAGAGATTGATGGGTGTGAGCATGGCGCCATAGAGGTTTGAGTCTCACTTGGCTATGGAGACGAGCAGATCAGTTTCAGATTCCTTTTCAAGAGGAAGACCCTTGGTTAGAGACCAAGGGGAAGATCTTTGGTGAGATGCCAAGATCGTGCGACTCTTGGTGAGATGCCAAGAGGTGGAGACTCTTGGTGAGATGCCAAGAGGTAGAGATCCTTGGTGATATGCCAAGGTAGAGATCTTTGGTGAGATGCCAAGATCATGATCTTTGGTGAGATGCCAAGATCAAGGCTTGGATCAGGGACTTTGATTCAAGGAGATCTCGGATAGGTGGAGATGGACTTCCATCTAAAGATCAGGCAGGTCGAGAAGATCAGAGTCAGAGGCCACTTTTGATGATTAGGGTACAACCATACTCACCGAGTATTTGCTAGCAGACAACGATGTTCACTGCAGGGTCGAGATTGGAGGGGTGAGTGACACTTTCCTCGGTAAAAGGGAGTGTTGAGATTTGGGAACCTTGGAAAGTGGTCCCCTTGTGTTTGTGAGTCTCTAAACACAAAGGGGGAGATTATTGCCCTTAATACTTTACTTTATTTTCTAATTTCACTTTGTGGGTGAATTAATAGACATAAAACAAACTTAGGAAACTTGAGAAAGTGGGTTTTCTAAGTGAGATTTTTGAGATTAAATCTCACCCATTGATTAGGCATGGCTAGATTGAATCTAGGCCATTGGTCTTTTAGGTTTGGCCAAAGAGAGGCTAAAGGAGGCAAAAGGGTAAGTGCGAGGCTCATTGTTCACTTGAGAGAGTTGAGTGAAGAGGAAGAGAGGAAGTGAGGGTTTGGAGAGGCCAAAGGAGGTGCACTTGTGGAGGAGGGTGCAAGCCTTTGAGGAAGCTTTCATGGAGTCTTGAGGCTTGAGCTAGATGGAGGGCACACCAAGTGAGTGGGGGCACAAGTCTAGAGGAAGCACAAGGGTTTGAGGGTGCACAAGTTGGTGTAGGTGCATCCAAGGAGAGGAGGCACAAAGCTTGTGAGAGGGTGCATGGTTGTATGTTGGAGCATTTGTTAGAGGAGGGGGAGGGGGGCACTAGTTCTTAGTGCGCACCAAGCCAAGGAGAGGAGGCACACTTGTGTAGAGGGCGCAAGGTCCAAAGCAAAGGCAAATGCAAAGGCAAGGTACAAGGTAAGAGGCAAAGGAAAAGGCAAGAGGCAAGGCAAAGGCAAGAGGCATAGCAAAGTGAAGAGGGCGCACAAAGCAAAGGGCACATTCTTCAAGGTCTAGCAGGCACAAGTTTTGAGGGACTCCATTACAAGCTTGAGGACAAGCTTGGATTGTATCATGTTCCTCGTGTATTTACTTGTAACATTTGCGTTGAGATCTCCAATATATATCTATCTCTCTAACTGGTTTTCCCCAAGGGGGTTTTTCGAGGGTCACRTTGACCAAAAATGACATGTGTTCAAATTTCATGTATGTTTAGTTGTATATCAGCGTTAGGAGTTGTAAAGATCCTAGAGGAGTGCTATATGTTTTGAGGTTTGCATGTGCTAACATTCAGTTTCTAAAACCACTTGCAAGGGCACCTTAAGAGAGCATATAACCATCAGTTTGAAGGCAGTTTTCTTGGCAGAATTAAACAGACCTGTATGCTGTCCTAAAACAGCAGCAATGACAGATTTGGATAACTAAACTTAGAGCCCAACAAGAGGTCAAAGACAGACCTGTTGGGCGGCTTTCTAGTTCCTCGAAAATCTACAAATCTATCCGAGTCATTTAGAGGAATCTTCAAAGCCAAGAATTTGTCTAGTCTCTTAGAAACTGTGTCACCAGTTCTGTTATTCTTCCATGTAGGCACAAGTTTGATTGGCTCCAAATCTACTATACCCTTCCTCTTCTATTTTATGCCCGAAATGGTCAGGGATTTTGTTTTGCTAGCCACATCCCCAAACTTCTATTATACTTGAAAGTAAAATAGAGACCCCCCCAACTATTAACCTTTCCTCCTTGAGACACCCTAAAAAGAAAAAAACACCCCAAAACACTTGTTTGTCATCATACAGAGCATAGCATTTAATAATTGAAATCTTTTGACCCATATTTTTGAACATAAATTCTGTCTATTATCTGAATCAAGAATAGAGGAGTAAGGGAATTTCTTTTTTCCGACTCGTAAGTCCTACTGCATCTACAACCATAACATCCCAATCCCCTAGAGTTTTATCTCCTTCCCCCATAGACTTTTGAATGAGAATCACATCAGGCTTATGGACCTCCACTAGCTGAGACAAAGCAAGTCTTTTCGAGCTACCAAGACTTCCTACATTCAGGGATAAATTATCATTTGGAAATCCAGGGAGGGTTATATCCTGCTCTAATGAACCTTTAATTGATTTCTGCTTCACTTGCTGAATCTCTCTCTCAAGGGTTTTTCTTGTGCATGGCGGAGAAAAGATTCTGCCAACCCTTGAGGCGTTGAATCCTTGACAGGATCATAACCGACCCCTGTACTATTGTTTTCGAAAGAGTCCAAAAAAGTGATTCTTTTCAACAATGCTCCAAGCCAATAATTTTATTGGAAGACAACATAACATAACCATAACTAAGAGCTGTGTACTCATTTATGTAAATATTCCATCAAACAGTCATTCATGTAAATATTCCATCAAACAGTGTTGGGGGTAATTGTCTTTATAATTAGAAGCTAATAGTGTTTGCTGGTTTGCACCTTATCTTAAAGTCCTTAATTGCAGGGGATGATGTTCTGGGTATTAGATGTGGATTGAAACTCATAATCATAGCTTGCATTTTGCCAAGAGAACAAGAGACAAATCTATTTCATGTTGTTTATTTGTCTTTTCCACTCCTACTTGTCGATTCTACCATTTTGCATTGGATGCACTGTTCTGATTGGTCATTATTACCACATCAAAAGTAAATTGTAATCTCTAAAAGCAATTCTACTGATACAACGATGGGAGACAAGCATAATTGGTGAAAGTGAGGTGTTGCTATAGGTAGTGCCTAATCTTTTGGCCTTAGGCTTGTGGCAAGTTGGTTAGTTGGGCCTCCTCTTAGCCTTTGGGGCTCTGGGATGTCAGGAGTTCAAGACCAATTGCATGTCGAGCCAACTATAAATGTCAATGGTGTAGGGGGTTACTTGAGCTCGACGAAGGGTATGGCCTTGCATGTGAGCATGCTGCAATGTTATTCCAGGGTATTCCAGTAAACTACTCTGATTTGGGACACTCCCCTGCCAAGGAAAACAAGTCCTACTTCTTGATAGTTGGTTGATTTTTGCCACTATAGTGCACTGGAGAACATTATAAAAAAATAATTACAGATCTAAAATTTATAATCAATAGTTTTTGCTAGGATCTCCTTTCAATTATGTAATTATGTGGTATACTTTGAGATGAATTGGCGTTTCATAGCCATTGACGTTTTGTGGAACATACTAAATTATTCAACACCCATATGAAGTATACAACCATATGAAGTACATTGCCATTGATGTTTTGTGGAACATACTAAATTATTCAACACGCACATCAAGTATACGTTCACATGTCCTTGACTTATTCAACAACCATATGAAGTACACATTCATGTGTCTTCTCTACATTTACCAGAGCAAGATGTTGAAACATACAAGTCCTCTCTTGGATAGAAGAGAGGTTCCACCTCGATATGCTTTCGCCACATATTGGAAAGTTTCTCCAATTGCAATTTCCTAGTTTACCACTATTTGTCCACTATTTTATTTGTGCTTTTATATAATCTATCCATATCCTTCATACGTCTCTTTTAGAATTTGCATTCGAGAGAATAATTCTAAATAATGTCCACTATTTTATTTGTGCTTTTATATAATCTATCTCGCAGTAGATTTTTGTTGTGGTTTTATATAATCTAGCCATATCCTTCATACGTCTCTCTTAGAATTTGCATTCAAGAGAATAATTCTACATTTTGATGTCCACTTTCTTAATGAGTTGCATATATATAATATAATCCTTTGTAGATGTCTTCTTTAAAATTACATTCAAGAGAATTATTTAGTGTTCTGATATCAACTTTATCCTTTGTAGATGTCTTCTTTAGAATTACGTTCAAGAGAATTATTTAGTGTTCTGATGTCAACTTTTTCAATGGCATATTTGGATTATTAAGAAGAGGTACTCTTTTTTCCTGCTTCATATGGTTTATGTGAAAAATTACTATTTCAATGTCTCAACCATTTAGTTCAGAGTTGTTGACAAGCCATATTCATTTTATATTTCCATGTTAATACAATGCCAACTATTGGGATTTTTGAAGAGTGCATATGCTTCCTTTTGAAAAAGGCAAGGAGCTCTGTTTTCTTGAACATTTGTTCCATTTACCTCGGAGTTAAAATATAAGAACCTATGTTGTTTATGACAACATATGGTTGATGTCTCTAACATTGTAGAAGAAGCAGTCTTCCAAGTATTCTTGGGTCAAAACTTGACTTGGCCTTGAGTTCTTTGTTGATATTTTAAAGTTGTTATTGAAGAGTTAGATATGAGTAAAGGAAAAACTAGCCAATACCAAATATAAATGCCAACAAGGAAAGGAAAAACCCTTTTAATCATTGTTATGACAACCAAGAAGCTTTAAAATAGGAGTCCAAATTAGCTTTAGGACTTGAGTTTGTTCATTTAAAAAATAGACAATTATTTTGAACAATTAGGTAGTTAAATGTAATCTGTAGTATAATAAATGTGGAATAAGTAAGGTAAATGATTAGTGGACGAACAGGTACAAGTACGAAAATTATTCACAAATTAAGCATGGACATTAACATTGATGAGATATATGTTTGTCATGATAAAATTCTAATGTTTTTCTCAAAGATGTATTGTGTCTTAATGAAGATAACTAACTTGTCCTCTTCCAATGAAAAACGCGAATGCTATTAATCTTGAACTTTCCTTTCTCTCAATCTAAAGGGAAAATCAATTTGAACGTAATTCTTTAGATTATTTTAACAAATTTGTAATGCGTTGCATAGGATTTGATACATGTATTAATTTTGTGTTTTGCTACAATTGAAGATGGTGGTGGGAATTGTGTCCAATTTTGAAATAATCTTATGTTTTTGAAATAAAAAATAAAACTAAATTTTATAAAAAGGATGTATTATATGAAATGGTCAATTGAGTAGTTTGTGTATTTAGTACCTTTTGCCCTTGTACTTTTTGTGCGCTATATAAGCCTTGTTTAGTTATTTCTTTACTTTATTAATTCTTTTACCAAATACATTTCTCATCTTATTTCGAACTTCATTTGGTTCATCGATTTTTTGAAGTGTAATTGTAAATCATGAGATGGACATTTCAATTAAGCCACATGCTTTGTCATTTTTATTATCCCATTTGAATGCAAGCCAAATCATTGGAATTCAAAGACACCAATTGATACAATTCTTAACTTTAAATGATGATGACATCATTTAATTTCATAAAACTTAAGAGTGAATTTTTTGACATGTTTTTGGCTTACAAGGTCCTTGTAGAAAAACAATTTGGACATCAACCTCAGAGGCTAAAGATAAATAACAGAGGCAAATATGTAAACAACAAATTCACAACTTACTGCACTACATAGGGCATTCAAATGCAACATATTGGTTCATTTATACCATAACAAAATGATGTTGTTGAGAGAAATAATCACACATTAAAGGAAATGACAAGTTTTATGGTCCAATCTAAGGGATTAAGTCTTTTTTATTGGGTTGAAGCTATTAATCGTGCTAATTATATAGTAAATTGAACTTCCACAAAGACTTTAAAATATATAACACTAGCATAAGCAAGGACAAAAAGTACGCACATGTAAGCCACTTCCATGTTTGGTAGTGAAGCATGAGCTCACATTCTTGATGAAAAAAGGAATGCATTACCACCTAAAAGTTACAAGTGATTAGAGTTCAACTTCATTCCAAAGATTATAGATTTCAACTTCATTCCAATGAAATTATTATTATGAGAGATATTAAATTTGAGAAAAATATTTCGGTCTGCAATTCTAATTCGACGTCTGTGCTATCTTGGTTTTGCGAGCTATTTTCGACATTTGTGCCATCTTTTCTTCCCAACTTTTGTTTTAACAATGTTTTTTTGATTTCTTCTTTAGATGATGACATTTTTTTTTTAGATGATGACAATTATGATGAAAATCCTCCTTTGCTTGCTCACCTTCCTCTAGTTGAGTCCATTGAACATGAACTTGCACCAACGCCATGATGTCCTAGATGGATTCGTTCAAAACAAAAAATAGTTGGTAATCTTGTTGGTGATCCAATAGATCAATGATGTACCCGTTCATTGTTTGAACGAACCTTCTCACTTTTGGCTTGAGTTTTGAAGAGTCATGATTGAGAAACATTTGTAGAAGCTTATAGCGATCCAGAATGGGACCTAACAATGGATAAACAATATCGTTCCTTAAGGATGAATGATACTTGGGCTGTTGTATCTCTTCCGAAATGAAGAAAAAATGTTAGATGAAAATAAGTGTACATAAGTATGTATCAAATGGAAGTGTTGAAGACATAAGGCACGATTAGTTGTCAAAGGATTTTATTAAATTGGAAGGGATTGACTATAATGAAATTTTTGCTTTTGTAGTCAAAACAAATTCCTTCTACCTTTTTCTAGCCCTTGTTGCCACACATAAATGGGAGGTCCATCAGATGGGTGTTAAATCTGTTTTTTTGCATGGGGATTTGCAAGAAGAAATATACATGGAACAATTTCATGGATATGTTCAGAATGACTTTAGCCTTGTATGCTACCTTAAAAAATTTCTTCATGGTCTTAAGCAAGCTCCTCAAGCTTGGTATGCAAAAATTGATAGATTTGTTTTTGACACTAACTTCCCTAGATGTCATTAGGATCCCAATATCTATACCAAAAAATTAGGTAGCCATCTTACGACACCTTTTTTTTTTAAATGTTGATGGCCTTATCCTTACTGGTAGTGACTCTAAACTTTTAATTCGTGTGAAATCTAATCTTAAGAAGAAATTTGAAATCACAGATTTCGGCTATGTGCATTATTTCCTTGGCCTCCAAGTATTGCAAACTAATGAATGAATTTATAATTCCCAATTCAAATATGCATATGATCTTTTTCATCGCTTTCACATGGAAGATTGTAAACTAATCCCTTTTTAATTTTTATTTGGAGGCAAACTTGCTATCACCTATATTACACCCAAAGTAGATGCCACTTTGTATCGTTAGTTGGTAGCCTTTTGTATTGATTCATATTTGCGTTGATATTTCTTTTGCTGTTGGTCTTGTTGTCTGATATATGTAAACACTCCTTGAGCCATTAGAAAGCAACACAAAGGATACTTAAGCATATCCGATGTACAATTCAGTTTGGGATACATCACAATTTAGGGGGGATTCCTTTGTTGGTTGGTTTCATTGATTTTGATTGGGTTGAAGACCTTAATGATTGAAATTTTACTGCAGGTTATGTTTTCAATCTTGGTTCTAGACTTGCCACTTGGGATTTTAAGAAATAATAAGCTCTTGTTCTTTACGGATAATCAAGTTGCAAAGATTTTCACAAAGTCTTTTACACAAGCAAAGTTTTTCAAACTTCGATTATGTTAGGAGTTTAGAAAGTTGTCAATAAAGAGGTATAGATTTTAATGCCTCCTCCCTTCTCTTATTGTGTCACCTTGTAAATTCTTTAATACTATCCCAAGCTGTTTTTAGGGGGATGTTAGGATATTTAGACACTTAGGAGTTAGTTAAGATCAATTTGGTTTAATGTGTTTTTAGGTAAAAGTGTAGAAATTTAATATGCATTTGTAGGTATGTGATTTGATGGTCACGATATTTTAAACATAAAGTGATCTAACGACTCTATTTTCTTCAATACCAATGTTTATTGGTCGGTGGTTTAACACCTGATTAGTTCAGGGTCTCTTTTTAAAGAGCATAGAAGGTCATTTGCCGAATGTCGATTGTGATAAACTCTTATGTAAAATATTTTTATTTTGCATTAATAAATTACTTCAAGTGGTTGTGTTGGCTAGGGTTGTGGATTGTTTTCCTGTTAGAGGGTCTTAACCACGTAATTACATTGGTGCACTAATATTTGGTATGGTTGTGTGAGTAGTTGCTTAAGATGTTTGTCTTGGGTGGAAATACTTTGTTTTGTCGAACAATAACATAATCATTAAAAATATGAAAGAAAATCATTACTTGAAACTATACTTAATACTTCCTAAATTTACCCACTTAACAGAGAGTCTAAATATCCACTCTTCGAATTATTTACCCACTTAATTGATAGTCTAAATATCCACTCTTCGAATTGTTTTAGCTAATCCTATTTCCTAACAACTTTTCATACTAATGTACTTGTAATAAATCATTTTAAGCGCATTGAGATTTTACGCTTATTTGATAAGTTAGTGGGGATAAGTTAATTTCCACTTTTCAGAAGAGGTTTTGTGTCAGAGGTTTGAGGTCCTCACTGGGGTCGTGCGACGTTTTAGTTAACACTTTGAGGTCCCTTGGGGGCGTGCGACTATTGGTTTTTTCTTTTTTGATGTTTGATGGGGTTTTTTTCCCAATTCAAATATCTTTTTGTAGCACGTGTGCTGAATTTCTTCTCTGATGACTTTCTGGTTCTGTTGGGACAATGATAGTTTATGTTTTTTGAGCATGGACTATGGACTAGTTTGCTATGATCAAGATATGTATATTTTGATAAGAATACAATTATATATCAATATAATGAGTATTTTTCTGTTGGAAAAAGTTAATTATTCGACATTCAATATTAATAAGTTTGCCGACATACATATTTGTATTGAAACATTTGAAGGGTAAATAAATTTTATTTATTTTATTAATAACAAGTTTGTGGATATACATATTTGTATTGAAACATTTGAAGGGTAAATAAGTTTTTATTTATTTAACAACCTAGTGTAATAAGCTAATTATTTGACATTATTAGATTTATGGTAAACATATTTCTATAATATAATGTTTTAGAAAATATATGAAAAAGATGCAATTTGTCTTTTGTACTGTTAAGATATTTGGAATATATTTTTTCCATGGTATTTATCAATATAAAATGTATAGAATGTGGTATTTTACCAAAGCTATTAGCATAAAAGAGTTTCATTATAAAAGAGTAATGGATATAAATATTTTGAATATATTTGGTAAATAGTATTTATGAATATTGTTGAAGTGTGAATAGATTTGAAAAATATTTTTATTATATTCATATTGTATTTAATCAAGATAAAACTATAAACAATAATGTTATATTATATTTGTTAAGTTGGTCCTATTGTGTCTTGACAAAGATAATTGTAAATTAGAAAGATAAAGTGGATAGGTCTATCCTGACTTAATTTCTGGGGGGCACAATTTGTATTTATAAGAGGTTAGGTACCTCACTTGAAGAACACACACAACAAGCCCTCACACACAAAAGTGTGCAAGTTTGAGAGAGTGACTCAACTATAGAGAAATAGTGACGCAACTACAGAGGAATGATGTTCTGGTGAAGGGTTTTGGTTATCTAGTGAAGGACTATCTTGGTCTAATTGTGCGCTATTCTATTATGGTTAGGGTTTTTTGGGTTATCTTCTGTTTATTGAGATCTCTCTTAAGAGAGACATTGTACTTGTTGAAGAATCTTTGCTGAGTTTTCTCCCCCACAAGGGTTTCCCAGAATAAATCTTGCGTATATTGTGGGTGTCTTTCTTTCAGTAATCCTTATGCATGCATTTATTGTTTTAATAGTCTAAAGTTACAGAATACAAAACACACAAAGAAATCTGAAATCTATAAAATGTATAGAATGTGGTATTTGACAAAAACTATCGGTATAAAAGAGTAGTGGATATAACTAATTTTTTTCAAAAATGCATAAAATATGGAGTTTTTTTTTGTTTAGGCATGATAGATAATCCTTTTTGTTTATGTATTTTTTTTTTCTTACATTAGTAGTTGGTTTATTTATGTAACTTATATTTCCTTTTATTTGGGGTTTTGCTTGCTTTGATTATTGTATTATTTAGAATGTTGGTTTATTTACGTAACTTATATTTCCTTTTATTTGGGTTTTTGCTTGCTTTGATTATTGTTTTATTTAGAACGTTAGTTTATTTATGTCACTCATATTTCCTTTTATTTGGGTTTTTGCTTGCTTTGATTATTGTATTATTGTTTTATTTAGAACTTAATGTTGACATAAGCATTAATGTATGGTTTTTTTCTTTATTTATTAGTGATGTTTCTTTATATTGTTGATATGTTAATTCAAACATTGTTGGAATGTTTTTCTATAGAATTTGTCCAATTTAATTTGGATGAATAAATATATTTGTTATGTACATTGATTATCTTTTTTTTTAATAGAAACGATTAGATTTGTTTTAATAAAAATTGCAATAGCCTTTCCATAATGTAGTACATAGCAGAAATATCCTTACCAAGGTTTATCAACTCGGATTCAAAATTCAGTGACCTATATTACCAGAGATAAGAGAATTTCATTCCATAAGTCCTTACATGAATACATTTGGACAAATTGTTGGCATAATAATTGACAAAAGTTATACATAATTACGTTGGATTTCATGCTCGACTTGTCACCATTGGTTGCAGTGCTAACCTCCAACTGGGTCATGTCATTGCTAAAACGTCTCAATAAATGTTTTTGATATTAAATCTAATGCGGAAAATAACACACAACATGACATTTTAACTCAAGCAACAATCTATACTAAATAACAGGGTAAATACAAGTACTTTAAATGTGTACAACAATAGATTCATGTGCATCAATATACTCATAGAAAGTAATTTTAACCAAATATATCTTAGAGTAAATTGCACAACAACTATATCAACATTATACATGAGTAAACACAATCTATGAATCCACAAGAGACGATGGTCCTTAAGGTTGGGTAATGTTCCCCTTTCAATAGTCAAACTCACAACGAATTCCAGTCCACCAACGCTCTTCCCCTCAACCTGCACAACCTAAGGGATGGAATCCCCCCTTTCACAGTCCCTCAGGTCTTTTCACTCCCTTCTAGAGCTTCCAACATAGGTTGAACATGAAATCTACTTGCTGGGACCTTAGGAGTTCTACAACCGCAACCATGAATTCGCCCAACAACAAAACGCGTGCTTCCTTGACGAATTTCAAACAACACGTTACTCCCAGACACACAACCTTCTTCTCCATGGATTTTCAGCTCCAAAAACAGTTGCCAAACTTGCCCACAAAATCTACCTTCAAGCTTCAACACTCAAAACTCCATTTATGGTTAGAAAACTCCATGTAAAAACAACTCTCTATGCAAAAACGTAATGTGCAATTCTGGCCTCATACCCATACAAATTTTCTCTTTTTCTTGCTTGCTTGATTTGCATTTTTCTTCAAGCTGATTCTACTCAACCCTCATGTTCTCAATAACTACGAGATTTGATTTTCACACCCACCCTCTTACATGAATTCAATGATTGAGCTATAGAACACTCAACAACTAATGGAAGGTTCATGGTAAGGATAATTTAGAAAGAAAATAAGAAATGGGTTTTGGTTTAATAGACATGGGTAAACTCTCCTTCCATTGGCCCCCTTTCTTCTCTTTTGGATACTTATTCCCCAAATCATTGTTCGTATGCATCTGTAGTTGGCGATACATTTTATTCATTATATTAAATTTACATCATTTACATATTACATCGCTTTGTCTCTCGACCATACATTGCATCTACAATATACATCGTTTGATTCTTGGCCATATATTACATCTACAATATACATCACTTGGCTCTCAACCAGATACTGTCCTTAGTGCACATAACCATACAATTTACATATCGACATATATAGAAACATTACATCATAATACTTGAAAATTCTAGAACTTAATGACTCACACAACAATTCCAACCAACAACTCTCTTTTCTCCTCAACCACCACATTGGTTAGACAAGAATATGGGAGTTGTGGCTCTAGGAACTCTAGTTTCCAAAATGGAGTGTTCATTCACTTATGTTCAAATGTACATTTAATTTTTTTCAAAATTAAAAAAAATGTACGGGTATGTTTTCTGCATGGCCTCATTGTGCTTCCTTGTAGTGCCTTCAGGACCGTAACAGGTCCATTGAACCTTTAGCAAGCTGATGGCTTTGTTCTTGATCACTTTGAATATTCGGTTCAAGATGCACACTGGTTTCACATGGAAATCTCCTTCATATTCCTCCTAAATCACATTCCAATGAATCACATGATTAGAATAATGTACATACTTTTTTAGTAAAGACATGAAACACATTATGAATTTTCATGGATGTAGGTAATGCTAGTATGTATGTAATTGACTCTATTTTTTCTAAGATATCAAAAGGTCCACAATATCTCATTGCCAACTTTGGGAAACTTCCCAATTTCAACGAGCTTCTCTCGACTTTAACTTTTAAAAACACATGCTCTCCCACTTTGAATTTTCTGTGTTCTTTTTTTATCACCATAGTTATTTTGTCGATCTTGCCCAATCACGATTATGTCTGTTGGGTTATCCCAACTTACTGGTGTGTTGCATTTTCTTCCATACATTGCTTCAAACAAGTTCATCTTCAATGATTCATGATACCCATTATTGCAAGCAAACTCAACTAAATGGATATAGTCCTCCCACTTAGAAGGCTTGTCTATTATATACATTCTCAACATATCTTTAATTATTCGATTAATCTTTTCTGTCTGCCCATCTGACTCTGAGTGATATGCTAAAATGAAATTCAAATTGATCCCAAATCCGTTAAACAACCTCTTCCAAAAATTAGAAGTGAACTCGGGGTCTCGATCCAACATTATTGCCCTAGGCACATCATGTAGTCTAGCAATTTCTATCATATGAATTTATTCAATATTGGTTACCTTATGAGTAACTTTCACTGGAATGAAATGTCCAGCCTTTGTAAGCTTGTCCACCACTACTATGTTGGAATCATGTTGACGTACTATCCTAGACAATTTGCTAATAAAATCGATAGTAACAACTTCCCATTTTCATTCAAGAATGGAAATGGCTGCAACAATCCTGCTGGATGTCTGTTTTCAACTTTTACCTTCTGACATTCCATGCATTTAGTCAAATAATCAGTGATATATTTTTTCATACCATGCCAAAAATATCGGCCTCTTACAACTATAATAGTTTTTTGATATCCTGGATGTCCAACATATTATACATTATGTATCTCCTTTAAAACACAATTTCTTAATTCCCTAGAATTGGGAACATACCTCTGTTTTGGAATAAGAGGATTCCATCCTCTTCTAGCGTGTAATCCTGATATTTCTGTTGTATATCATTTTGTTGTAAGCTTTCTTTAAGTTGCACATAATGCTGCTCTATTCTTACAACCTCTAAAATTCTATGTTTTAAATCTGTCCTGTACATACTAACGAATGTAACATGCATTTTATGTACCCTTCTGTTGAATGTATTATCCACCTTGTTCTCTTTTTTCTTTATGTGTTTGATGTCAAAGTTATATTCCCTAAGAAATTTCAACCATCTAGTTTGTTTGGCATTTAGTGTTGGCTGTTCAAACAAATATTTCAGACCACTATGGTCTATCATTAATTCAAATTTTCTTCCCATAAGGTAATGCCTCCACATCCTTAGGGCATGTACTATGGCTACCAACTCTAAGTCATGTGTGGCATAATTTATTTCACACTTTTTCAATTTTTTGGACTCAAATAAATTGCATGTCCATTTTGAATAAGGACTCCATCGAGTCCTTCCTTGCATGCATTTGTGCACACAACAAAATCCTCATCTGGATCTGCAACCTTTAAAATAGGGGCACTGATTAAAAAATCCTTTAAGCACTGGGAATTTTCTTCACACTCAACACTCCACTCAAATTCGACTAATTTCTTTTGCAAAGATGTTATTGGGTGTGCAATCTTGGAGACCCCTGCAATAAATCTCCTGTAGTAATCCGCTAGACCCATAATGATCTAACCTCTGAAATGTTTGTTGGCGCTAGTCAACCCTTGATTGCTTCAATCTTTTCCAGATCCACTGCTATACCATTTTCTGAAACAATGTGACCCAAATAATGGATCTGCTTTTGATTGAAAGTGCATTTACTCAACTTGGCATACAATTGGTGCTCTCTTAATACTTGTAGCACCATCCTCAAATGTCTCTCATGCTCCTCTTCTGTCTTGGAATAGAAAATAATATCATCTAATAATACAATGACAAATTTGTCCAGGAAATCTCAGAACACCCTATTCATCAAACACATAAATGTAGTTGGTGCATTTGTCAACCCAAAAGACACCACCACAAATTCAGTGTCCATAGCTTGTCCTAAAGGCTGTTTTTCTAGTATCTTCTTATCTGATTTTAACTTGTTGATATCATGACATTAAGTCGATCTTGGATAATATCTTTTCTCCTTTCAGTTGATAAAAGAAATCATCAATCCTTGAAAAACAATACACGTTATTCTTGGATGTAACTTTTTTCAGTTGTCTGAAGTTGATACACAACCTCAACATTCCATATTTTTTATTAACAAAAAGAACTAGGGCACCCCAAGGAGAAACACTTGGGTGTATGTACCATTTCTTTAAAAAATATTCTAGTGGCATTTGCAACTCTTTTAGCTCTGGCGTGTCCATTCTGTAAGGATTCTTAGATACTGGGGAAACTCCATGCATTAAATCAATAGAGAAATCTATATCCATATTTGGTGGAAATCTCAACAACTCCTAAAACACATCTTCAAACTCCTTCAAGACTGGATAATCTTGAAGGCTTGGATTTTTATCTTTCATTGGCTCTTCCATATGGGATGCATATATTTGACACATTTTTCTAAAACTTATTTTTAGTTGCAATGCTGAAATCTATCAGACATATATAATCCTTGGAATACCTTGCATTGTCCTTGAATTCCCTTTCTCATCAAGACATGTGAAAACCATATTATAACAATCTAAAACAACACGATGTTTTTCTAGCCAATCCATACCAATCAAGCAGTGATAAGACCCAAACAATATGATGTTCAAATTGACCTTAGTGTTAGTTCCATTCATGTTTATATGACATTCTTTAAAAAGCTCGTTAATTATTCTCTTAGTTCCAGTAGCTAGCTGAATTAACCAAGACTTTTCATACTTATATTTCTTCAATTCAAATCTTTCAGCTAGATTTGGATCTATATAGCTATGACTAGCTTCAAGATCAATCAAAATAACTATGGGATGATTATCATTCTTACCTTCCACTTCAATAACGTGGGATTGATTTTCTTCTTGTCTATTGTCCAAGGCTGCATAGATCCTTGACATACTTTTGCCCATGTCCTCTACTTTCTCCTCTTGCTTGATGTTATGCATAGTCTTCATTTTATCTGTTCGGCGAGGACAATATTTATACTTGTGATCTCCTTCTTATCCTCAACACTTTATGAGATGTTGTCTCGATCTCTTTCCCAAGGAATTTATCATTCTCTGATCACCTTGAGACGATTTCCCTTGTTGATATCTTTGAGATATATTCATTATGAAAGGTGGTTTGAATCCTATTTTCCTTTGATCAATCTTTTCTTCTTGTCATCACAAGCCTTTTGAAAAGCTAGTCTTCCTCAGTTTTGCTCATACAAATACTTAGCCTTTATTATAGTTTCTTTTAAATTCTCAGGCTCATCAAACTGAGTTTTATCCTTGTAGAAGGATGACAATCCACTCAGGAACTTATGAATTTTGACCTTCTCATCTCTGATAAAGATCACATACCTGAGAAGTTCCAAGAATGTTTTCTCATATTCATGTCCATAGCTATATTCCCAAGTTTGAGTTCAAAGAACTCTTGCATCTTCTTGTCATAATATTCTCTGACAAGTACTGTTGCTGAAAATATTTTCTGAACTACTTCCAAGAAATTCTTTTCTCATCAAGGTGCTTAATCTACTTCAGCTGATCCCACCGCATAGATGAATTTCCTTGAAGGTGGTAAGCTGTAGTTCCAGCTTCTGTATTTGATGAGTAGTCATGTAACTAGAAATATTTCCTCATTCCCAACAACCATGATTTTGCATCTTCTCATTTCTTGTTTTTTTCTATCAAAATATGGTGGCTTAATCTCCCTAATATCCCCTTGCAAGCTATCTGACCCATGTCTCCTTCTTTGATGCATGACAAGAGATATACTTGGGTTTCTTTCTGACCTTGAACATGCATATTCTCTTCTGGTTAAGTTACCTGGGGAATGATGGTGCTGATGCCTACTAACACTCCTTGACCATCTAGATCTTCCATGATCATCCCTCATTAAATCTAGATACTTCCACTTGCCTTGCATTAGTTTCTTGCTTCGTGCCCGGATCTTTGTTGATTTGCTTCTGCAACATATTCAGGATTTGTAGTATCTCCTCCCGGGCTTTCATGATTTTTTCATTATTGGCTCTATAGATTTAAACTTCTCTTTGGAGGCTTCTCATAGTTACATGCTTCCACCCATCTCTTCTTCCACTAGAATTTGTCTCAACATTTTCGATGTTGACATGTAAAACTATGATATCTTCTTCATCGCTGTAGGAACCTTGAGCATTCTCCATATCTCTAGTTCTCATATAGGAACTAAAGTCTTGTTTTTTTGTGTCTGTAATTCTTCAAGAATGTGCATGCAATAATTTTTGTTAGAATTAAGCATATTGCAAAATATTTATTAATAAGATTGTATGATTCACTTCAATTTATGAATAACATAATGCACCAAGTCAAAATATGATGGATTAAAGACATTCCTCTCTGACAAATCTCTCCAACGGCTGTATTCATGCCTCATTATGAGTTCTGAGCAAAAAGTTACAACATCCACAAGTTGCAATTTTCTAGTTTCTTACTGTTACAAAAATCTATTTATTACTTCTGAGAAATTTTTAACACCCAATTCAAATTTCTAGGTGGATATATATCTTCTCCTTAATATATTTCCAATGATTATTAGTTTTCTCAAATCTGAGTTCCGAGCTGAAAGTTATGGTCCAGAGAAGTTTTGATTGTTTTTCCCCTCTTATTCCTGTGTGCTACAAATGTCTTATTTCTCTTCTTGCACATTTTTACATACCCCAATCCCAAATATGGCTCCATGGCTATCTTCTATGGTTCATAATATTTCTACATACTGCTTCTGTGCTTCAAATATACCTATGAACAAAGAGTTATGCCCTTTGAAAGTAAATTGGTCTCGAAATTTAACCTCAACTGTTTTGGCTATAGCTTTCTCATACGAGCTCTTTTTTGCGTCCAGAATAGCTCATTCGATAGCTCTCTCTAGATTGCTTAAAAACATCGTCCAGGGCCTCAAAATTGCCCCACAAGTTAATGACCTTCAAAAACTCTAAAAAATCATAGAAATTTGACTATTTTTAGTGTTTTAATAGTGCTTTAATTTGATTGATCCTCTCTCCATCGACAATTGACGATCGAAGATTTTTCATTGTAAACCACACTTTCCCACTGATCTCCCCAACGACTGATCATCGACTATCGATCATTTCTCTTTGCAAACCAAAAGTCGCCCACGAATCTTGTCGATCCCTGACTATCAATGATCGACCATCGACGAATCCTTTTTTCCAACCAACTTAGTTACAATTTCACTGAACTTCGACCATCGATGGTTGGCCATTTCTTGTTCGACGTGGCAACTATGTTGACGTGGAATGACACGTAGATGCTGGCATGGCACAATACGTCATCCTGAGGCATCAAATTGGATGTCGTGGCATGACATGTGGGTGTTGACATGAAATGACACGTCACCCCCCTTTTTCTTTCATTGACCATCTACAAATTTTCTTGGAAGAATTGAACATCACACTAATTCTATCGACCCCTGATTATCGACCATCGACGATTGAAGATTTCTTTTGGTCGTTCGAAACACTTTTCTATTTTCGACGAACCTCGATCATTGACCATTGATGATTGAAGATTTATTTTGGCCAATCGAAACACTTTTCTATTTTCGTCGACCCTCGATCATCGACCATCAACGATCGAAGATTTATTTTGGTCGATCGAGAGACTTTTCTGTTTTTGCCAACCCCCAATCATCAACCATCGACGATCGAAGATTTATTTTGGTCGATCAAAACACTTTTCTATTTTTGTTGACCCCCGATCATCAACCATCGACGATCAGAGATTTCTTTTGGCCGAACCAAACTCTTCTTTGAACTTGTCGATCTAACCATTGGCCATCGATGAAGTTTGTTGACAAACTTCAATACTTAGAAATTTTGGCCAAATTCCCCAACGAATCTGGGCCGTCAATCTTCCAATCAAAACAATGTCATTCATCGATTCTGTTCCAACTACCAAATGGTAGAAACTAATGTAGACCATCAATTTGATCCATTTTACCAATCGCCAAAAATGAATCTCGACTGTTGATTTGCTCAACCTTCCAAACAATTGAAAACATTATAATTTTTTAAATTTATCTTGAGATCAAACACGATCTTGACCGTCGATTCATCAACTTTGCCAATATTCTACAATAACCTTTAGAACGTGAATTTTGACCTTGCAGGTTGAATCTAGCTCCGTAATCCGGTTGATTGTCACCATTAAACATCTCATACATTTACGAGGCAACCAAATATCAATGTTCCCTGTGAATTTGAATATTTTCACTATGGTTTTCCATCGTTTTCCCCCTAATTCACTCAGACCAAAGTTTGTAACAAGGAATTTATCCAAATCTGCACTGGTTTTTGGCCCATACGGGTCCATTGTTGAACCATAAGCTTTGATACCACTCTGTAATGTACCCAACCGCCAACTGGGTCATGTCACTGCTAAAACGTGCCAATAAAAATTTCAGATATTAAATCTAATGCGGGTATAACACACAACATGAAATTTTTACTCATGCAACTACCTATGCCGAATAAAAATGTAAATGCAATCACTTTAAATGTGCACAACAACATTTAAATCCTTACAACATCATTCAACCATACAAATAGAGATTCATGTGCATCAATATACTCATAGCAAGTAACTTTAACCAAATATTTCTCAGGGTAAATTTCATATCAACTATATCAACATTATACATGATTAAACACAACAAATATAACACTTATATTATAAAATGTGTAACCTGCTGCAGAGGATGAACATTCCTCCCAACCATAGCCTCGCTGTTCCAATTCTCAACAACAAGACACCCTTGAGCCAGGGTTATGAATCCATAAAAGATGGTGGTCCCTACGGCTAGCTAATATTCCCCTCTCAACAATCAAACTCATCGTTGGAAGCATAGTCCTTTAGGGTTACCCACTTGACGAAATATGAAACGTCAAGTGATAGTAACGATCAACGAGAGTCCAAGAGACCTTGGACGATGAATTCAAAGGTCACATCATGTATATATACGTGTATCATTTGATTAATAAAATGTGCTTCATGCCTATTTATAATTGGTGTGTCTAACAGTGGTATCAGAGCTGAGCGTTTCTGTTTCCCTTCATGTGTGAAACACATCTAACCTCTTGTCTACGAGTTTGCATTATTTTTTTCCCATCTACGTCAGTCTTCCATTTCGTCTCTACAAAAATGTTCCTCTGTACGTTTGATTGTCAGTCTACTCAAAACTTAGTCTTCTTAGCTTTTTTTCTAGTCTGTCCCACACTCTCTCTCTGGTTATTCTCTGCATACTCGAGCTCACAAAATTTGAGAATGGAGACAATGGGTTGGCCTAGGGTTTTCCACACCGTTTTGAGGAAGCTGGGCATATTCTAGCTTGCAACATTCCCATAAATCTCAATTATAGAGTCATTGATGCATAATATCAATGCCATCAACTAAACCACCCATACCTGGCGAAGTCTTGTATAAAACAGATTTTGAAGGGAAAAGATGGATTAGAGAGTTTCATTCTAGGAATCGAAGAGGAGATAAGAGGCTTCAACCAACACTCTTAAGAGGTGATGGTGCTCACATATCTGTGGCTCGTTTGGTGCATTATTCACTGATATTATCAACACAAAATGTTGAGCAGGAAATCGTGAGAATGTTAGAAAAACAGGACCATGGAGCAATAAAATAAGACAAATGCGGAAACAAAACATAGAAGATACACAATACAATAGAGAGACAGATTTACGTGGTTCACCCAGTGTGGGCTACATCCACCAGAGAAATTGCCAGGTCCTTCCTTTATTATTATCCAACATATGAAGGGATACAACCTACAACAAACCCGTTGTAACTTCCTCTTCTTTCTCTCACAATCTCCTATCTCAGAATACAATATTCGCCATCAACTATAGCCGCAATACATTTCCCTCATAAAAGAGGGTTGCCTTCTAGGGAAAAAACCCTAACATAATTTCTACCGTTAGATCTACGACCTTATAATGAACGGTTCAGATTTACAATGAAATTACAATATACATTTACAAGACAATTTTTGCTTCGGGGGCTTCGCCCCTAAACCCCCATCGAGGGACGCTACCCCCGAACCCCCACTGGGGGCTTGCTTTCCCCCAGACCCCCTAGCCCGAGGATAGCCCCCCCGGACCTTGCAGAGGGGGTACCCCCCCTTTGCACTCCCCCGCGTGGAAGAGTGTACATACTTCTAGGGTGTAAATACTTCATGGGGTATAAACACGACTGAAAGTAAAAGACCTCTGAATCAGGAAGATAATTAGGCTCCACAACCAACAGAGAACCCTAGACCATTATGTGGAGGTTCCTTCAGCCACCCTTTGACTCACTCCAGCCGAGATCATTGACATCTATCCGCAAATAATCTCACAAGAATCATAGAAGAGCCTCTGGATTAACCTCTTGGTTCCAAGTACTATGTAGTCTGATTCCCCTTCTCATTAGCAATAATATCCACACTGTCATCAGAGCCAAATAACCATGTGACTCTAATCCGACGTAGAAGAGAGCACTCCTCGAGTAACCTCGTTCGAGTCTTTGGAGGGAGTTTGGAAATTTATTTTTGACAGGTGCTATGTAGAGTGCATAGTTGTTGAGCTGCTACTTCTTTGCGCGTGTAGCGTTCCTATTGAGAACAACCATTTCTAATCCAAGGCGCTCCACAAGATCTCTTCCTCTGTAGATCTATATTTTCCCCAATTCTCTCAACAATAACGGTGGTAGAAGTGTCCATGGGGCCATGAATTCTCACATGACCACCAAAAGCCCAACATGAGTTTAACTTCTTCTTGCAAATCTTGCACATATGCGTGTAATAACCCTCATCAAAATCACAAATTATCCGAGTGTCATGTAATCATGTGTTGTGTAAGCATGATGAAAATAACACAATAGAAGAGTTGGATTTTGATAGTTGTTAATGCTTATCTCAATTTCAATAGTTCCAATGGAGGAGATGGGAATAATTGGTGTACTCACGGGCGGGTAGGGAGAACCCTAGATCTTCAGGAAGTTTGGAGTCCTCTTCAACGTGATCACGCTGAACTATGGTACACGGTTTAAATATGCGACACATCATTTTCAAATAGTGTCCATTGAAAGTGAGTCACCCAATATTAACCAACAGTGCTATCAAGTGGCTCTCGTCATCATTATATAATGCATGCATTCCATTTCCATTGTTGTTGCTCTATTTGTTGGATAAATTGGATACACAAGTTTGGAGGTATGTTTTCTTCCATGTGTTGATTTTGAAGCTAAGACCTTTCTCTCCTTCCCGTGGAACTCTGTGCTTTATTTATTGCATCCTATGGTAATATATAAGTGCTCGAGAAGGTTCTAATGATAGAAGAGACCTTGCAATTTCAAGGATAGAAAGGAGTAAATTGTCATTTTGAAGATTATCGAGCCATCTTTTGCAAGTCTCCAATATATACTCCAAAGAGTTCTCCTATTTGTAAAACATCGATTTCAACCACTCAGAGTGACATTTCCACTTGATTGGACAAAGTCATCAAGCACTGTTTCATATTACAAAGCAATTACGATCTCAAAGAAGACTGGTTTTGAGTTGTGACAACTGAGAGGGACCGAATCCTGAAGTTCGATTCAACTCCATGCTCACGGACAACACACACAAAACGCTGAAACATTGTTAGTTATTCACACTTTTTCAAATTAAATTTCAATGTAAACATGTGCATTTTCGATAAAAGTCGACTCCCTCTATTTGTTGTTTGCATTGTAAAGTCAGGGAGGAGTTGCAAGAAACCACGTGACATCTATTTCTGTCTTTAATATGGCTTGAGTTGAGGAACTGTTAGAGTTACTGAACACTCTAATGCTCTCTTCTATGGACAATACAATTTCCACTAACAAAACAACTTTGTAGTCTATTGTAACATGCTTGCAAGTTTCGAAAGCAAAAGAAATATTACTTAAAACTTTTAATTGATTTCTTCATGACACACTTGAACTAAATAATATTCTAAACCGATCCTTGTTCAGAGTCCTATATTCAAAGATGAAAAAGATGACGAGGATGATTCACACCAACAACGAACACAACAACAACTCAGTGGGCTAGCTCCAGATTGAAGTACAGATAAGCTTCCTCTTTCCAAGCAGATCATCAAACTGTGGGAAGAAATCATAAATAGAAAGAAAAATAAAGGTATCAGTTATGAAAAGGATATCACCTTTCATAATCCAGATTACACTTAACCAGTCCAGTTCCATAGTTGTGGACTCCTTCAAGAAAGTTCAGTTTCTCTTGCTCCAGTTCAAGAGCATATTATGATATGCCAACACTGTCAACAAGTTGGCCACATGGAAGATCGATGCTTCGATATTCATCCTTGTAAGCATTGTGGACAACACAATCATCCTTCAGATAAGTGTTTTAAATGCAATACAAATGCAAGAGTAAAGAACCATTATGGGTGGATGAATTCTTGGCGATGGTCATCAATAGTCAAGAAGATATCTCAGTCATACCGATGAATTCACTCTCTAGTATTGACACATCTTGCAGTGGACATATTTTTCGTCTTCTCACCTTGTCTCTGATAGGCCCGGAGAACAACATCAATGACTGAGAGTGAGGCTTCAAGTTTCAAAGTCTTATCAATCGATAAACAACAAGTGAGCATGATTGGTTTGTGGTTTTCCTTAAACCACCACTTAGTAGAAGACTTACAACTTATGATAGACAATGGTTTGTGGTTTCCCTTAAACCTCCACTTGGTAGAAGACTTTCAAGTTATTCTACATCACATTTTATGGTAATCTTTAAACCATCATTGAGAGTACTTCCAATTAGCAGAAGACCCTAGCTTTCAGCTTCTAGCTAACTTAGGAAATGTTACAGGAACCATTGAGCCTAGAACAGGGTTCCAGAGTGTGGTCATCCTTAAACCACCATATTGGTTTGTGATATTCTTTAAACCACCACCACCATTTATTATAACACATCAACTTCTGCTAGCCATTCGGTTCATGGTTATCCCAAAACCACCAGATTGAGAGAGCACATTCAAACATCAACAACTGCACACTTCCAAATTTAAGCTACCCACTTTCATATATCATTTCTCACCTTGGACTCACATATACCCCTTCATATTAAGGGGGGGAATGTTGGAAACATAATCCTTTAGGGTTACCCACTTGAGGAAATATGAAACTTCAAGTGATAGTAACGATTAGCGGGAGTTCAAGAGACCTTGGACGATGAATCCAAAGGTCTCTTCATGTATATATATGTGTATCATATGATTAATAAAATGTGCTTCATGCCTATTTCTAATTGGTGTGTCTAACACTCATAGTTAATTCAAGTCCACCAGCTCTCTTCCCCTCAACTTGCACAACCCAATTATGGAATCCCCCTTCACTACTCACAGTCCCTCAGGCCTTTCCACTCTCTTCCAGGGCTTCCAACACATGTTCGATAGGAAATCTACTTGTTGGGACCTCCGAAATTCTATAGCTGCAACCATGAAGTCGCCCAACAACAAAACACATACTTCCTTGACGAATTTCGAACAACACGTTATTCCCATGCACACAAACTCATTCTCCATGAATTTTCAGCTCCAAAACCAATGCCAAACTTTCCCACAACAACTACTTTCAAACTTTAGCACTTAGAAATCCATTGTTGGCTAGAAAACTCAATGTAAAAACAACTCTCTATGCAAAAATGTGAATGTGCAATTCTGGTCTTCTACCCATACGAATTTCCTCTCTTTCTAGTGCTTGCTTGACTTGCACTCTTCCCCATGCTGATTGTACTCAACCCCCATGATCTTAATAACTATGAGATGTGACTCTCACACCCACCCTCTTACATGAATTCAATGATTGGACTCTAGAACACTCAACAATTAATGGAAGATTCATGGTAAGGATAATTTAGAAATAAAATAAGAAATGGATTTTGGTTTAATAGACATGGGTAAACTCTCCCCCCATTGGTCCCCTTCCCTCTCTTGTAGATACTTAGCCCCAAAATATTTGTTTGTATCCATCCGTAGTGGGTGATACATTTATTCATTATATCAAATTTACATCATTTACATATTACACCACTTTTTTCTCTCGGCCATACATTACATTTACAGTATACATTGCTTGGCTCTTGTCCATATACTACATCTATAATACACATCACTAGTTTTGGGTTTGAAAACATGGATGTTACACTAATGGAGTATTTTTCTTCTTCCCTACTATCATTCATTGCTAATCCATCCATCCCCATATTTTCTTGATATGGAGGACTTGTTTTCTTTGCTGCCTTGGCTTTATGAGCCTCATCTACCCAACTTTCCAGTGGATGGGAGTTGGAGAGAAACTTACATCCTTTTCATAGATAAGGATAATCTGAATCCTTATCTTTTGGATGAGGGATTGGATTTGGTTGATTCAGAGGAATCTCTTGAGTAGA
Source organism: Picea engelmannii (assembly GCA_009831015.1). Taxonomy (NCBI): domain Eukaryota; kingdom Viridiplantae; phylum Streptophyta; class Pinopsida; order Pinales; family Pinaceae; genus Picea; species Picea engelmannii. Next base: position 81,396 of record ML810858.1, read on the forward strand.
CACACCATTGGAATGGGGTTTCAGATCTTGGGTTGTGGAAGAATCTTGACTGGAAGAATATGGATCCAAAGTAAGTGAAGAAGGAGATTGATGAGATTTCCAACTAGTTTTTTTTATTAGTTGGCGATCTTACTTGGATCCATCCCACCATGTTGATTTACACTGGTGCTTCTAGCCTTCATGTTTCCCTTAGGACATTGAGCTGTTATGTTCCCTGTTTCAAAACAATTCCTACATCATAGAGAAATTCTCTCATAGTCCAACTTTTGTGTCCACAAGTAGTTTTTGCAAGTCAAAATAATTTCAGTTGGAATCCCTTTACTAAAGTCCATTTCTACACAAATTGTGCATATGAAGTTATGTTGTGAATTTTTGTTTCTTTACTTGCAAAATGATACTTCCCTAAAGAAAATTCGATAGCTTTAAGAGAAGAAGCGTCCCAAAAATGCAAGGGCAAATTCAAAAGTCTGACCCAAATAGGGTTGAAGAGAGAACAATAGTCAAATGATTGAAAAAAGGAGTCCAGGGAATCATACAAAAACCCGAGTTTCCCCAAAACCAGGGGCAAGAGTTAAGAATTAGATCCCTATCCTCTGGAAGATCAAACTCGACGATGAAGAAACCCTTAGGACAGGGG
>ML810858.1:82132-95516 GCA_009831015.1 Picea engelmannii
CAATAGTCAAATGATTGAAAAAAGGAGTCCAGGGAATCATACAAAAACCCGAGTTTCCCCAAAACCAGGGGCAAGAGTTAAGAATTAGATCCCTATCCTCTGGAAGATCAAACTCGACGATGAAGAAACCCTTAGGACAGGGGTGAGTGAACAAATCTTTCTTAATTAGAGGTTTCTAGAGGTTTGGAATCCAACGATTAAGATCCACCAGCCGCGACCACAAGTCGTTGAACCGACAAATTAAAGCGTTTGCCCAAAAATAATATTCTTCATCTTCAACGTCCCGATTCATAAGAAGAGAAATCATTGGGGCTTCTTGAATTAAGAAAGGAGCGGAGGGGGTAACACAAGTGGTGTTATCGAATTTAATAACATCACTGTAAGAAACATAAGAGCTTCCCACAGGGCCGGAAGAGGGAGGCACGCATGGTTGAGTGGCACCACAACCTAGACCTGCCATTGACGAGAGAAGCAACAATGACCAAGACGTCGAGTTTCAAAAGAGATGGCGAAGAGAGGCTAGGGATAAACCCTGGCCCCGACAACTAAGCATAGGAGAAACATCTCAATTCCCTTCATGTTAAAAACAAGTTGGTGAATCTATGAATATCTTTATGTAAATTGATTATCTTGATAAATAAAATTAAGTTAATTATATTAAATTGTTTTTGTCTTTGTTAACTAATATTGCTTCATTAAGATTTAATTGGTTCTTTTAGTGATTTATTTATTTGTAAGAATGAATTCTTGAATTTTTTTTAAGGTTTAGTTTCTCACTCTTGTCTCACTCTTGCTACAATTTTTTGGTTTATTTTCTCATTCCAATTTGGTACTTTTACTAGTACTAATGGGTACAACATTTGTTTTACACAAATACCCTTTTGTGAATAAAATTGGTCAATATTTCATTAACATAATAAAGTGGTAAATCAATATTTAGTAGGCACAGGTAATACCATAGATGCTGAGGTTCTCATGCACTCTACAGTGAACACGTCCCTGAGTTGGAGCTAGATGTTATCCCCTAGCCTAGGGATAACTAAGGAGATCACGTCTCGAGGCCCATAGGTCCTAGACATGGAGTACCGAGAGCCATACGACTTGAGCATGGCCCTAGAGGGCCCCTATTTTCTTCAGTGCAGTCCACTTATCACCAACAACAATATCCATCACACCAGCCTGGTTCTGAAGTAGCGGTGAGTCTTGCTCCATGAGGTAATGAGTTTGGGTATCACGGTATGTATCACTCTAATTTTTGAAGCACTTGAATATGTTATGTTGAATCCTTCTTCATTTCATGACATTTGCTTGGAAATTATGCTCTATGCCTCGTTCATACCTAGAAGGGTGATATGGTGCCCTAGTAAGTTGATTTCCTTTTAGGATGGGCTTCTACTGGGGTGATCTGTGAAAATTCATTGTCCGTTCCCTTTATACTTATCACTTTCCATATTTATTCCTTTCATCTCCCCTATCCTTTTTTGGGCATTGGGATTGGCTACACTAGGAAGGGTTGTACCTTACCTTGTGGGAAGAAGGGGATAAATGCCTAGAGGGTAAAAGTAGCTGGAAAGAGTTAAAAGACAATGTTGAAACCTTCGAGATGCTTCTCCTAGGGATCCCCAAGAAAGCAGTGAAAATCTTCTTAGTAAGAAAAGGGGATCCATAAGACAACATAAACACTCAAGGTACTAGTTGATGGATATGATGTCTCATCACGAGCCGACTTATTATGACCATGGACATGTAGCGGTATGACACTACCACCTATATGGTCACCAAGCTAGGGTAGTGGATCTTGGTGGCATAGCCAAGAGAAATGGGGTCTCATTACTAGCCAACCTTCTCATTTCCATGAAATGTTTGTGGATAACAATGTCACCTTTGGTCATCAAGCCATGACAGTGACCCTCAACTATTTCCTTGAAGCATAAGAGAAAAAGATAAAAATAAATAAAGCTAAGAGTAAAAGGAAATGAATGGGATAGAAAACACTTGCTTTCATGAGAAGGTGCAACTCGCCCTTTATAAAGGCACCCACATGTAGGACTTTACATTTCCCTGTTATTACATGCACCCCATTGTTGTGAGGGAAATCTCTGTTGTGAGGGAAATCTCCTTATGGACTAGCAAATAGGGTTATGCTTTGCATGCAAATATGACCAAGAAAAAATCTACTTTCTACCTTCGTCCCCAGACTTAAATCCTATTTCCTTTTAGTAAATACATGGCTAGATCAACCTACCTTGTTCCAGGCGTTCGATGTTGATCCCTTGTTGCACTTGATTACTTGTCCGCAGTTCTCCTTCCAAAGCTGACCTGCATACAAGACAAACAACAACTACACATGTATCCTACCTATATACTAATGGGTTAGATATTCAAAATGCACTTAACAAACTATGAATAACTCATGAATTGGGATGGGAAAAACATTTTCTTTATTACTTTGAATGAGTCAACTTGCAAAAAGTAAAGACCGGCCACCGCTCCGCGAACCTGATCCTGGGCTCCTCTTCAACTGTCCTCCAACTTCTTTGCTTAGTATCTCTTATGGCACAAGGATGGCTAAAGGGTTGGGACAATGGGAATATGCAAATGGGCAGAGTTTTTTTTGCTATATTTTTCCTCTTCCAAATGGGACCCCTAGCCCTTCTTTTATAGGCTAGAAGAAGCTAAGTATTTGGACAAACCCTCGCCCATGCATGGCCGAGAGTTTCAGTTAACTCACCTAGAGCTGTGTGTTCCGTCGACAACTTTCCTTTTTTTGTGCTTTTGTCGGTCCACACGGGCTGTTTTAGGTCAGCTAGCGTGTACACACATTCAGTAATAGAGTAGGGCATGTGGGCCCTTATAAAAGAGGTTTTTTAAAGAGTTGTTCAACAATTCTTTGGCAAAGAAGGGATCTGAGATGGCTTGATGCCAGGTAAGCCTCAAAGTGATAGTTCTTTTAATTCTTTAGATTAGATAAGACCCCAACATGTTTTTAACAATCCTCAACAACATCATAAAATCTAAGAATGAAACTTTTAGGGAATTTCATGATAAATTTAAGAGGCTAGTACAAAAGATCCCAACAAACCACCACCCTTAAAACAAATTTCTTCTCTTTCTTTATACCAAGGCCTTTACAAGACAAATGGGTTTCCTTATAAGAGATAAAGCTCCTAAAACAATCCAATAAGCCCATGAGATGGCTATGAACATTGAAAATAACCTATCATCATCCAAAGTAGATTCTTTCTCCACCCAAAGATTCAATATTGATGCTAAACCCAAAGTGGTTCACAATGCTGAGGCTGCCTCAAATATTGGCGCTAGCTTGGCAAAGCTACAATTGACTGTAGATGGCATGGAAAAAACCCAAGATTTAATGATGAATATGATTGCCAACCTATAAAGATCCCAACAACAAGCTCCCAGACCTCCTTATAAGGGGAAATTCCAAAGGGATGATCAAGGTTTCAAGCGCAAGAACGATCAAGAGGTCCTTAATACTTTATCCCCCACAAACACGGTAGAGGAGAACCCATGGTGTTTTCAATGTAGAGAATCACAGTGGGATCTTGAATTCCCTTTGAATAATGGTGAATGTGATCAAGTCAATGTTATCAACCATACCATTGAAGAGCCAAAATATTGTCTTAATATCACACCTGAAGAATGTGAAGAAGGCATAAATGAAGCAACCAGGGAAGCTAGGATGGAGGTAATCAATAGCCTTGATCAGGAGTCAAGAGAGAGGCTGAAAAAACAATAATTTTAAGTGTATACTAGACAAAAGAGAATGAATCAACGTCCCTCTACTAGACCTACAACTTCCCAACCAAAACCTCCACCTATGAACATACTCCTTCCTAAGACCTCTTCTAAGGATAACAAGGTTGACATAAATTTTGACTTGGAAGGCGCATTGGCCAAAATGCATGTAACTGTCCCGTTGAAGGAAATTATCAAGGTGCCATCCATAAAAGAAAGGTTTGAAAAGTTTTTCAAGGTATTGGATGAACCAATAAACCCTCCTATTATGTTACAAGCAGATCATTTTAGGGTTCAATATGATGGACACACACCTTTCTTTATGTCATTTCTAGTAAATAACAAATGTCTCAATAACCGCATGCTCGACTCAGGAGCATGTGCCAACATGATGTCTTTGAAAGTTATGGAGCAACTAGGCCTAAAGGCTACGCGACCTTATAGAAATGTGTGCGGTTTTGAATCCAGGGCTATACCTACTCACGGGGTAGTTGAGAATCTTGAAGGACACCTTGGTAAATATCCCGAGAGAGTGATCCATATGGATGTTGTGATGGTTTATGTCCCTGATGTTTGGCGCATGATTTTGTCCAGGAAGTTCACTGCAATGTTGGGTGGCACATTAAAGATGGATTTAAATTATATCAACACGCCTATGAAAGATGGTATGATTGCACACCTTCCAAATATGAATTTGGCCAAGGATCATGTACAAGAGATTGACAATGATACTAAGATCAATGAAACACATGAACTAATTAAAGAAATCCTTCTTGATTTTTCTCCAGAAGATTTCCTTTCACCACAAAGGAGGATTTTGATGAGATACAATGGCCAAAGAAACAAGAGTATCAACAACTCTTAGATAACTATAGGGACAAAGAAGTTGGCTCTGTCAAATTACTAAATAAAGGGGATAATGATATATCGATTAAGCCAAACTAAACCAACAAGAATTCCTTACAGTTGAATTTGACCCTCCTCCCTCAAGACAATACACTAGGGTGATTAAAGGAACACCGAAGTTTGAAGCAAAATAATATCAAGATGGAGACATAGTATAGATGTGGGACGCCAAGAGGGGTGAGCCTAACAATGTTAAGGGGAATGGAATTTTTTTACTTGGACCCTTCAGAATCAGAATGAATTCAGTCAACGACACATACAATTTACCTACGCTTGAAGGGAAGAAACATCCATTACCAATTAGTGCATGCCTCTTCAAACCCCATCACGCAGTAGAGACTTGACTTCATAGGTAAGTAAAGGTAAGTTAGGATAGGTAGGCATTTTTCCATCCATTGTATGTACCATTTCATATCATGTTAGCATAGTTGTAGTTTCATTTTCATATTGTCTTGTTTCATTATGTACATATGTATGCTCATGATCATATGCTAGACTAGAGATGCTTTTATTTGTTTATTTTATCATATATGGACGAGGGGTAATATCACCACCATAGGGATTACTAATATACTTTGTTGATATCAAGCAGACACATGTCATATGAGAGATACTGAGGTTCTCATGCGCTCTATGGCGAGCACATGTCCCCGAGTTGGAGCTAGATGTTATCCCCTAGCCTAGGGATAACTAAGCAAATCACGTCTCGAGGCCCACATGTCCTAGACATGGAGTATAGATAGCCATATGACTTGAGCATGGACATGGAGGGCCCCTCTTTTCTTCAGTGCAAACAACTTATCACCAACAAAATTATCCATCACACCAGCCTGGTCCTGAAGTAGGAGTGAGTCTTTCTCGATGAGGTAATGAGTCCAGGTATCATCGTATGTATCACTCTAATTTTTGAAGCACTTGAATATGTTGTATTGAATCCTTCTTCATTTCACAACATTTGCTTGGAAATTATGCTCTTTGCCTCATTCATACATGGAAGGGTGACATGGTGCCCTAGTAAGTTGATTTCCCTTTAGGATGGGCTGCTACTTGGGTGATCTGTGAAAAGTCATCGTTTGTTCCCTCCATACTTATCACTTTCCATATTTATTCCTTTCATCTCCCCTATCCTTGTTTGGGAATTGGGATTGTCTACACTAGGAAGGGTTGTAACTTACCTTGTGGGAAGAAGGGGCTAAAGGCCTAGAGGGTAAAATTAGATGGCAAGAGTTAAAAGCCAATGTTGAAACCTTCGAGATGATTCACCTAGGGATCCTCGAGAAAGCAATGAAAATCTTCTCAGTAAGAAAAGGGGACCCATAAAACAACATAAACACTCAAGGTACTAGTTGATGGATAGGAGGTATCATCATGAGCCGACGTATTATGCCCATGGACATGTAGCGGTATGACACTACCACCTATATGGTCACCAAGCCAAGGTAGTGGCTCTTGGTGTCATAGCCAAGATTAATGGGGTCTCATCATGAGCCAACCTTCTCATTTCCATGAAATGTTTGTGGATAACGCTATCACCTATGGTCATCAATATAGGACAGTGACCCTCATCTGTTTCCTTGAAGCACAAGAGAAAAATATCAAAGTAACTAAAGCTAAGAGTAAAGGGCAATGGATGGGATAGGAAAAAATTACATTCATGACAAGCTGCAACTCGCCCTCTACAAAGGCACCCACATGTAAGACTTTACATTTCCCTGTTATTACATGCACCCCATGCCCAAATATTTACCCCATACACTTACATGACTTGGACTAGATCACACCTGGGAAACACCCAAACTTAAGAGAGGTTAGCCCAATAGGACACCCTCAGACATTCTCCAAACCTAACTTGTCAAATTGCATAACGTCTTTGAGCATTTGTTTGGGTTAAAGGGGGTTTGATGCACATGTTTGGGTAATTTAATTATTGGATGTGATTTACATGTTATGATCCCTGTGACTTATGAACCCTTGGAGGACGTACTTGTTGTTGCTTCAGGACCTTGCCCGGTGGACAGGTACACATGAGGGAATGATTAGCTCAAACATTCGTGGGGGATTAAATCCCACATATGGATGTTGAAAACCCATCTAGGGGTAAGAAGAGATTGAAAAATTACACAGGGAGAAAGAAGGACGTTGCCTTTGGAGGCACCCTGACAAACCTAGACCTAGGGGAACTTGCTCTTCCCATATGGACGTTGGCAATTGAGGGCCATGGACGTCACCATGATATCCCTAGACATCATCCAAAGCTAGGGTTTCATCTTTAGAGGCATTTGTGAGCCTGGTGGCACGTGTGGTCATAATTTTAGGCCTTTGGAGGCCAAGCGTTCCACTTACCCTTCTCAATGTTCCACATGTCGGGATCAACGTCACCCTAGAGGGGTATGATTCCACCCTTGGATGAGTTTCTGGATGCAAATTTATTTTAATTATGTCAAAATTGAATTTTTGTTGTAAGCTGGCCTGGTCGGCCTTGTTTTTGACCTAAAAGTGAATTAAGGGTCATAATTTTTTATAAATAAATATAAAGTACTCTCATTTTCACATCACAACTTGTCATGGTGCCCTAGTAAGTTGATTTCCCTTTAGGATGGGATGCTACTAGGGTGTTCCGTTAAAATTCATCGTCCATTCCCTCCATAATTATCAGTTTCCATCTTTATTCCTTTCATCTCCCCTATCCTTGTTTGGGCATTGGGATTGGCTACACTAGGAAGGGTTGTACCTTACCTTGTGGGAAGAAGGGAATAAAGGCTCAGAGGGTAAAAGTGGTTGGAAAGAGTTAAAATCCGATGTTGAAACCTTCGAGATGCTTCGCCCAGGGATCCCTGAGAAAGAAGTGAAAAGCTTCTCAGTAAAAAAAGGGGACCCATAAAACAACATAAACACTCATTGTACTAGTTGATGGATAGGAGGTCTCATCACGAGCCGACCTATTATTACCATGGGCATGTAGGAGTATTAAACTACCACCTATCTGGTCACCAAGCCAGGGTAGTGGCTCTTGGTGGCATAGCCAAGAGAAATGGGGTCTCATCACGAGCCAACCTTCTCATTTCTGTGAAATGTTTGTGGATAACGCTGTCACCTCTGGTCATCAAGCGAGCACAATGACCCTCAACTATTTCCTTGAAGCACAAGAAAAAATATCAAAAGAAATAAAACTAAGAGTAAAAGGAAATGAATGGGATAAGAAACAATTGCATTCATGATAAGGTGCAACTCTCCCTCTACAAAGGCACCCACATGTAATACTTTAAATTTCCATGTTATTACATACACCCCATGCCCAAATATTTACCCCATACACTTACATGATTTGGACAAGATCCCACTTGGGAAACACCCTAACTTAAGAGAGGTTAGCCCAAGAAGACACCCTAATACATTTTGCAAACCTAACTTGTCAAATTGCATAACGTCTTTGAGCATTTGTTTGGGTTAAAGGGGGTTTGATGCAGATGTTTGGGTAATTGAATTATTGGATGCGATTTACATGTTATGATCTCTGTGACTTATGAACCCTCTGGAGGGTGTACTTGTTGTTGCTGTAGGACCTTTCCCAGTGGACAGGTGCACACGAGGGAATGATTAGCTCTAACCTTCATGGGGGCTTAAATCCCACAGATGGATGCTAAAACCCAAGCCGGGGGTAAGAAGAGATTGAAAACTTGCACCCAGAGAAAGAAGGACATTTCCTTTGGAGACACCCTAACAGACCTAGACCAAGGGGACCTTTCTTTTCCCACATGGATGTTATCCATTGAGGGCCCTGGAGGTCACCATGATATCCCTAGATGTCATCCAGAGCTAGTGTTTCATCTTTTGAGGCATTTGTGAGCCTGGTGGCACAGGTGGGCATCATTTTAGGCCTTTTGAGGCCAAGCGTTCCACTTTCCCTGCTCAATGTTCCACATGTGGGGCTCAACGTCACCCTAGAGGGGCATGACGTCACCCTTGGAGGAGTTTATGGATGCAAATTTATTTTAATTATGTCAAAATTGAATTTTTGTTGTAAACTGGTCAGGTCGGCCTTGTTTTTGACTTAAAAGTGAATTACGGGTTATAATTTTGTATAAATAAACATAAAGTACTGTCATTTTCACATCATCACTTGTCATTGGAGACAATAGGTCTGAAATTTGCGCCCTATTAGGGTTATTGGCTACAATTGTGAGGGGCCACTCTTGTTTAAGGCTCATCTTTGCAACTTGGATCAATATTTGAAGTTTTATTGTGATCTTGCATGATATTCTCATCATTATTCTTGGTGCAAGTAAGTGAAATATGCATTTTGTCATCTATTGAATGGTTTTATTTGCTCATACAAGATTATGAAATTGCATGGTGTATTTAATGCTTGAAGTAAGAAACTTAAGTTGCCACTTTCTTACTTTTTATTTGCCAAGCTTTCATTAAATTGTTCTAGTAACTAGTGAAACCCTAGAGCACTAAAATGATAGCACTATAGAGGTTTGCATTTGCTTATTGTTGCATAAGTTCTACTCCATAAAAGGCTAAGGAGAGTAAGGTGCTAGGGCCTAGAAGTGCCTACACCCTAACACTTTGTTTCTTGAGGTCAAAATCTAGGAGGAATTAAGTTGCTACTCTTCTTAGACCTTTTTCCCTCTTATACTTTTGTGTATTATCATTAATTTTCAGCCTTAGAAGAATCTCCCCTCCTTGAATCCATTTACCCTTGAAAGACACTAGTCTTCTTCTCTTACTTCTTGACAAGACTACCAACCTCAACTCAAATTCTTCCACTTGATACTCTACTAATTTAATGACCTAGTATAGATTACTAACCACTAAGTCTTCTGCTTCTAATATCACTATTACAACCTATTTTTAGCAACATTATCAAGCCTATTAACTAAGTAAAATAACCCAGAAATTAAACAAGCAAAGCATTATCACTTTGAGGCTTTAAACTATCCTTGCTACTATTCTAAAGGTGCATTTATGAAGCTGTTATAAATCACTTTGCTGTTGTTGTAGCTATTTCTACAACCACATTTTTCAACCCTTGTCAACTCATACTAACAAAAAAATTGCCCATAAACTTGTTCTAGGAAAATTTCTCTCATTAAGTGCTAAAAGTGTGTGTTATTGCCTTAGAAAAGTACTTTTTCTGAAGTGGTTTGCTGTTGTCATAGCTATTAAATTGATTATGTTATAAACACTTTGAAAACCCCCTTTTTAATTCATTTATTGACTTTTATTAATCTTGAAATCCGTGAGTGACAAAGCATTATCAAGTTTTCAAGACCCTTGCATCGTTTCCCTGTCATCACAACTTACAACTTTCAAGATACATTGCTGCTAATGTAATCTCATCTTTATTGTATAATAAATTGTTCTAGTAGCACAAAATTTGTTTAAGAAGTCATTGATAATAATTGTTGCTACTAATGATTGATGTTTAATTGGTAAAGGGCAGGTACAAACCCACTTTCAATTTTCGTTGTCCTTTTAACCTTTAACCAAGTGACTTCTTCTATTGAGTGACCTAAAGAGAGGGGAGGGTTTTCACCGTGTCTTTCTACCCTTCCTCAACCAACTAGGTCCTCGGACATCTCCCTTGGAGCGAGGTTTTACTCCTCCTAAAGAGAAAGAGGTATGCTATTGGGGTGACAGTGATAGGACTACCTCCATGTTATGTCAAACTAAGCCTACTTGTCTTCAGGCTTTGCACAAGTATAGATTGTGCGATAACATTTTTGGCGCCATTGCTGGGGAACATCGAGTCAATCTTCCTCGAAGGAAATTTTCCGGTAAGATTTTATCCAAAGCCTTCATTGACAAAGCTTACCTGGAAACTCTACTGAGGGTGATCCCTTCATCCCTTTGATAATCTCAAGAGGATTATAAGGTGACTTGACAAATTTCAGGGAGATATACCAATCCTCCTAAGACTTACAAAAGAAAGCCTCCCCGAAACTCTCCTTTAGTAAAATCATTGTTTGGAGGTAATATTTCCTTAAACAAAATGTCTAATGCTCAAACTCAGACCCATAAGACAAATAAGGTTAATAACCAAAAGCAATGGTCATCCAAACTTTTTAAGGTGTTAGGCATGACAAACATTCCAGGATACCCTCGGTAATGCCCGCTAGGTATGAGAAATGGTTGCCTAACTTTACTGGCAATGACAAAGATTAGCATGATCAACAACACAGTGATAATGGAAGAGGAGGAGCATCAATGATAGTTGGACCCCATCCCGAATCCCCGATGACTGTCAGATATGAATTTAGACAAGAAGAACGCGCAGAAGAGGAGGACAGATCTTAGGCGTCAGATCTGAGCGTAAGATCCGACCATTGTTGGATCAGGGAGAACCTGCACGCTCATTAAAGAGCAAGAAGAGGCGAAATGCGAAATGCTGAAATATGTTGGTCTGACTCCATCTCGAAGTTTCGTAGATCGGGACTTGAAGGCTTGAGACCCTTCATCATAAGAAGGCGAAATCGTGAAGTGGCGAAATTGCGAAGTGGAAAAATCGCGAAGTGGTGAAATCGCGAAGTGCCGAAATGGAGAAATGCGAAATGGCGAAATGATCCTAGCCATTGGATCAAGGTGTGATCTAGGCCATCAGATCTAGGAGGTGAATATGGCAGACCACGTCAGAAAGGATAGTCGTGGACCGTTGGATCAAAAGGACGTGTGGCGAAAAATCAGAGCACCACAACGACTCCATTTCGGAGTTTCGCAAATCGGGAAATCCAAAGGAAAGAGGTTCAAATTCACGATACGCGAGATCACGAAAAGATCTTGACCGTCATATCACCAAGGATTCTGGACCGTTGATCTAAGCTCCATCTCGAAGCTTCGCCTATCGTGCCTTGGAGTGACGAGAACCTCCATTTAAGGAATAGCGAGATGTGAGATCGTGAAAAGATCTGGACCGTTGATTCATTGAGATCGTGGAACGTCGATCAGGGTTGATGAAGATCATGAGTTTGAAGCGCCTTTTAGCACAGTCTGTGGTCACCGCGTGTGGTCACATGGAGGAATGACCTAGTGCAGATGAGCTCTGCCTCGGAATTTCAAGGATCGCATCTGGGAGTGTCAAGACACTGGATCATACGAATGCCAAAATACCGAAAAGGTGAATTGTCGCTGTAACTGGTGGTCACCATCTGTGGTCACGTAGAGGAGGGAGCTAGAGCAGCCAAGCTCCTTTTCGGAGCTCGTGACATGGAGAGTCAATATGTCTCATCATAGAATCTACGAATTGCAAAAGTGCGAAATGGGTAAATAACGACAATACCCTTCAGAGTTAATCCAACGGTGAAGGTGAATTTGAGCATAATCGGAGGGCTAATCTTGCTCCTCACAGTGTAACTGCTAGAAACCATTGATGGTTTCTGCCAGAGGAGATGAAGAGTCTCTGGGAATCTTCCAATGGGATGGAGATAGGTCATAGGGGTGATTGACAGATGGAAGAGGGTTGGAGCCTGTAGCTGAAACAAAGAGGGTGAGCTCGACTGTAATAGAGAAGACGAAGAGTCTCAACTGCCAGAGAGAAAAAGGAATCTCGGCATAACACCTAGTGATGCTGGACGCGTGGTGGGAACCACCAGAGAAGCTGAAGAGTTGCGATGATTAGGCAGAGAACTCAAGAGGTGGAGTATATCGACGCGGTGTGAGTATGCAAAGGTATTGTGTGCATTGCATGCACAAGGTGCAAATAAGCTATAAGTACACGGTACATAGAAGATATGGGTGTTGTTGCTGTTGGAGTTGTTGAGGTTGCTGTTGTTGAAGGTGATTCATGTGTGAAGAAGGAGGAGAGTGCAGCAACTGAATTGAACAGAAGAGGAACTGTGCAGTGAATGGACATGGCGCACAGAGCATAAAAAGTAGAAGAACAAACAATGCAAGTTATGTGTGTAGGAAGGCAGTGAGGCAGACAAAGTAACGAAATGCAACAGAACAGTGATGAGTCTGGTAAGCCATTGTTGAACATTATATCATTGTAATGAGTTTCAGTAGAAAATATTTATAAAACAGGGTGGTAGGGAGGTGCTAGGGAGGACTGTTGTCCTCAGAGGTTCAAGTGTATGCTTGAACATAGGGAGTTGGTGCTTCCTTCTAGTTGGTGCTAGAGAAACCAGGGAGTTGGTGCTTCCTTCTAGTGGGTGCTAGAGAAAACAGAGAGTTGGTGCTCTCAACAAGTAGCAGCTTGCAAAACTGAGGTTGTAGCCTCATTATGAGTCGGTGCTCATATGTATGATAATGTAAAGAATGTAACAATTACTTATCATATAAAGAAAAAGAGGTTTTTACCCTATATGGGTTTCCTCGAGAAATATCTGTCTCTGTGTTTCTCATATATGTGACTGATGTTGAATGTGCCATTGTTTATTTCCCTGTATTATCGTGATCATCATTGAGTGCCTTGTAAATACTTAAAAAGAAGCAAAATTGTTTAAGCACGGTGACAACTGATTCACCCCTCCTCTCAATTGTCCAACAATTGGTATCAGAGCGGGTTGCTTTTATTCAAAGGTAGATCTGTAAGCTTAAACATGAAAATTCATGAAGGGACTTCAGCCACTAATCCCCCTCTGTTTGATGGAACAAATTTTGCCTTCTGGAAGATTAGAATGAGAACATACTTAATGGCCTTGGGTGCTGATGTTTGGGATGTAGTAGAGACTGGATATACAAAGCCTGTTGTGCTAGCCTCCAAGGACGATAAGTT
>ML810858.1:96676-111927 GCA_009831015.1 Picea engelmannii
GAAACAAAGAAAGAAAATCAGCCACCAAGAAGGAATGAAAGAAAAAGTACCAGAACCAAATTTGTAGATCAGAAAGATTATCGGCATGAAAGAAATCGACCTCCTCAAAGAAGACAGATTTTTTCAAGGTACAAAGGTTTTTTTTTTGGATATTGTTTTTTCTGCTCTAATTTTGGTCACAAAGCTATAAACTGTTCTTTAAGATTTAGATATGAACAATCAAGATATTCAACGAATAACTATATTCCACAACAAAGATTGAGACAGCCAAGCAAAAAACAATCACAGACCATAAATCATGTGATGATTGGGAGAAGGACACAGGTCAAACACAACAACAATTATGAGCATAACAATCATTATGATCTATTATTTAGTGAACCAGAATGTTACAACTGTCATAATTATGGACATAAAGTTGCAGACTGTCGCTTAAGGAATTACAATCCAGACTTGATCCCCACTGCTGAAAATGTCAAGGTTTGGAAGAAGAAAGCAAATGACAAGTGTGGACTAGTATTATCAACCCAAAAACAAAAGAATCCCTGGTATATTGACAGTGGATGTTCCAAACATATGACTGGAGACAAAAGCAAGTTTCTAACTTTAAGTGAAAACAAATCAGGGAATGCAACTTTTGGAAATGATGCACCAAGAAAAATAAAGGATAAATGAATGGTAAGCCTAAGTAATGGCAAAAGAAAAGCTCAAGATGTGTTGTTTGTAGATGGTCTGAAACATAATCTACTAAGTGTTAATCAAGTTTGTGACAAAGGATGTGAAGTTGTTTTTACTTCTAAAGACTCTAAAATAAAGGCTTTGAGTTTAGGACAACTGATTGCAAAAGGGATAAGAACAGAAAATAATGTCTATGTGTTAAAAGAAGAAAAACAAGAATGTCACTTAAGCAAGTATGATGAAAGTTGGCTGTGGCATAGGAGACTTGGACACCTAAATTTTGATCATATAATCAAGCTCAGAAACAATGGGGCAGTAAAGGATCTTTCGAAGATATCAAAGCCATACGAATCTGTTTGTAAACCTTGCCAGATAGGAAAGCTTACTCGCACTCAGTTCAAATCTAAAAAATTTCCTTCAACAGAAAAACCTCTCCAGTTAGTACATATGGATTTATGCGGACCATCAAGAAAAGAAGGTACAGGAAAATAAAACTATTTTATGTTGATTATTGATGATTATTCTATACTAACATGGGTTGCCTTTTTAAAGGAAAAATCTGAAGCATTTGAAAAATTCAAAGTGTTTAAGGCTATGACTGAGAATCAAACAAGAAAAAGATTAAAGGTAGTAAGGTTTGATAGAGGAGGAGAGTTTAGTTCATGGAAACTCAAAGAGTTCTGTGATAAACATGGGATCAAAAGAGAGTACACAATTCCAAGGACTCCACAACAAAATGGAGTTGTTGAGAGGCATAATACATCAGTACAACAAATGGAAAGATCAATGATGAATGAAAGGAACATACCTCAGACTTATTGGGTGGAAGCAATTCATACAACTGTTCATATCCTTAACAAATCTCACCTCAAGCCACACAGTGACAAGACCCCTTATGAACTATGGTTTGGAAGACTTGCTTCAATTAAACATTTTAAATTTTTTGGGAGTAAATGTTATATCAAGAACATTGATGAAAATATTGACAAATATGATGACCGGGCTGATGAAGGTATCTTTTTGCGTTATGCTACACATAGTAAAGGGTACAGATGCTACAATAAGAGACTGCACAAACTAGTTGATTGTATAGACATAAAAATTGATGAAGAAATCCCAGTCAGAAATGTAAGCAGTGCTGAACCAAGAACAAAATATATAGTTGAAGATGAAGATGAACAGGTCCAAGGATCAGAAAATGAAGAATCTGAATCAGATGAAGATACAAATACTCAGACTGACACAAATTAGCAGAAAGAAGCAAAATCACCTCTCAGAATTATTAGAAAGAATCATCCTGAAAATCAGATAATTGGAGATATAAATAAAGGAGTTCAGACAAGAAGGAAATTGATTAAAGACTCAGAACAATCTCATGTTGCCTTTTTATCTATGACTGAACCTAAATTTTTTGAGGAAGCTAGCCAGGATGATGATTGGATGAGAGCAATGAATGAAGAGCTTGATCAGATTGAGAAGAACAATACTTGGGAGCTTGTCCCTAGACCTGAAGATAAAAATGTAATAGGTTCCAAATGGGTGTTCAAGAATAAAATAAATGAGAAAGGACAAGTTGTTAGAAATAAAGCCAGATTGGTCTGTAAAGGGTATGCACAAGTTGAAGGTCAGGACTTTGATGAAACTTTTGCACTAGTGGCAAGATTGGAAGCTATCAGAATGTTTCTTGCTTATTCATGTCATAAGAACTTTAAAGTTTATCAGATGGATGTTAAGTCAACATTTCTTAATGGATATCTAGAGGAAGACGTATATATGGAGTAACTTGAAGGATTCTCATTGACAGATAATCCTAATTATGTTTGTAAGATAAAGAATCCCTTATATGGACTAAAACAAGCACCACGAGCTTGGTATTATAGACTGGACAATTTTTTTCAAGAAAAAGGGTTCAAGAAAGGTACTGTTGACAGTAACCTTTACATTAAGTCTGAAGGTGATAATTTACTAGTTGTTTTGGTTTATGTAGATGATATTATTTTTGGCTGTACTAATGAATCATCTGTCCAGTGGTTTGCTAACTCTATGCAAACAGAATTTGAGATGTCCATGATAGGAGAACCGTCATATTTTCTTGGCTTACAAGTAAAACAAAGTTCTACAATAATTTTTATATCTCAAGAAAAATACTTAAAAGAGATGTTGAAGAAATTTCAGATGGAGGACTCCTCTCCTGTTAGTACACCCATGGTGGTTGGTTTCAAGCTCAGTAAAGATGACATTTCACTCGATGTTGATCAAAGGACATATTGATCAATGATAGGCAATCTTCTGTACATCACAACATCCCGTCCTGATATAATGCAAGTTGTTGGAATGGTAGGTCGTTATCAGTCTGCTCCTAAACAAAGTCATTTGGTAGCTTCCAAAAGAATATTCAAATACTTGAAGGGAACAATTACTTATGGTCCGTGGTATCCCAGAAATCAGAATTTTCATTTAATTGCTTATTCCGATGCAGATTGGGAAAATTGTGTAGATGAAAGAAAGAGCACCAGTGGAGGTGCCTTCTTCCTGGGAAACTCGTTGGTGGCATGGATTAGTAAGAAACAGAGGTCTATTTCCTTATCAACTACAAAAGCAGAGTACATTGCTACTGCTACTTGCTATACTTAGATCTTTTGGATGATTCAAACTCTTGCAGATTTGAAGGTAAACTATACTGATCCGATTACAATTCACTGTGATAACACTAGTGCCATCAGTGTCTCCAAGAATCCTGTTCTCATTCCAAAACTAAGCATATCCCAATAAAATACCATTTTCTCAGAGAACAAGTCACAAAAAAAGTTGTTCAGTTGAATTATATCCCTTCCCTAGAACATATAACAGACATCTTTACTAAACCCCTAGCCAAGACACCATTTGATTATCTCCGACAGAAGTTGGGTGTCATCCCATCTGACATCTAAGCAAGTTCATCCTGTTAGGGGGAGTTTTGTATTTATTGATTGAATATATGATACCTCCTAGAATTACTGCAACAACTTAGGGGGAGCATGTTCTCTTTGACATTGATGTCAAAGGGGGAGAAAATAATTCGGGTGCCTTAGTTGCCATCAAGGCCAAAGGGGGAGATTGCTGGTAAATGTTTAACAAGAAACATATGCTTGTCATTGATAGAAAGTACAACAACGAAGATGGCATGAGTACAAGAAGAAGTATCAGAATTATTTTAGGAAGACACTGCAGAGCAAGCTCGATAAGTTCAGAAGAGATAGTGCAGAGGATTGTTGGCAGGTTTAATAGGCAAAGTGAGCTTGTCATTGATGGCAGGATCAGAGTGTGCATTGACGGCAAGAAAAATGATGACAAAGATCAACATGATCAACAACGCAGTGATAATGGAAGAGGAGGAGCATCAATGATTGTTGGACCCCATCCTGAATCCCCGATGACTGTCAGATATGAATTTAGACAAGAAGAATGCGCATAAGAGGAGGACAGATCTTAGGCGTCAGATCTGAGCGTAAGATCCGACCATTGTTGGATCAGGGAGAACCTGCACGTTCATTAAAGAGAAAGAAGAGGCGAAATGCGAAATGCCGAAATATGTTGGTCTCACTCCATTTCGGAGTTTCGTAGATCGGGACTTGAAGGCTTGAGACCTTTCATCATAAGAAGGCGAAATCGCGAAGTGGCGAAATCGTGAAGTGCCGAAATTGCGAAATGAGAAATGGAGAAATGATCCTAGCCGTTGGATCAAGGTGTGATCTAGGCCGTCAGATCTAGGAGGTGAATACGACATACCACGTCAGAAAGGATAGTCGTGGACCATTGGATCAAAAGGACACGTGGCGAAAAATCAGAGCACCACAAAGACTCCATTTCGAAGTTTCGCAGATCGAGAAATCCAAAGGAAAGAGGTTCAAACTCGCGATACGCGAGATCACGAAAAGATCTTGACCGTCATATCACCAAGGATTATGGACCGTTGATCTAAGCTCCATCTCGGAGCTTCGCCTATCGTGACTTGGAGTGACGAGAACCTCCATCTAAGGAACAACGAGATGCGAGATCGTGAAAAGATCTGGACCGTTGATTCATCGAGATCGTGGAACGTCGATCAGGGTCGATGAAGATCATGAGTTCGAAGCACCTTTTAGCGCAGCTTGTGGTCACCGCGTGTGGTCACATGGAGGAAGGACCTAGTGCAGATGAGCTCCGCCTCAGAATTTCGGGGATTGCGTCTGGGAGTGTCGAGACACTGGATCATACGAATGCCGAAATATCGAAAAGGTGAATTGTCGCTATAACCGGTGGTCACCGTCTGTGGTCATGTAGAGGAGGGAGCTAGATTAGCCAAGCTCCTTTTCAGATCTCGTGACATGAAGAGTCAAGATGTCTCATCGCAAAATCTCTGAATTGCGAAAGTGTGAAATGAGTAAATAACGACAATACCCTTCAGAGTTAATCCAACAGTGCAGGTGAATTTGAGCATAATCGGAGGGCTAATCTTGCTCCTCACAGTGTAACTGCTAGAAACCATTGATGGTTTCTGCCAGAGGAGCTGAAGAGTCTCTGGGAATCTTCCAATGGGATGGAGATAGGTCATAGGGGCGATTGATAGTTGGAAGAGGGTTGGAGCCTGTAGCTGAAACAGAGAGGGTGAGATCGACTATAATAGAGAAGATGAAGAGTCTCAACTGCCAGAGAGAAAAATGAATCTCGGCATAACACCCAGTGATGCTGGATGCATGGTGGGAACCACCAGAGAAGCTGAAGAGTTGCGATGATCACGCAGAGCACTCGAGAGGTGGAGGATATCGACACGGTGTGAGTATGTAGAGGTATTGTGCGCATTGCATGCACAAGGTGCACATAAGCTATAAGTACACAGTACAAAGAAGAGATGGGTGTTGTTGCTGTTGGAGTTGTTGTGGTTACTGTTGTTGAAGGTGATTCATGTGTGAAGAAGGAGGAGAGTGCAACAACTGAATTGAACAGAAGAGGAATTGTGCAGTGAATGGAAATGGTGCATAGAGCATAAAAAGCAGAAGAACAGACAACGCAAGTTATGTGTGCAGGAAGGCAGTGAGGCAGACAGAGCAACAAAATGCAGCAGAACAATGATGAGTCTGGTAAGCCATTGTTGAACATTATATCATTGTAATGAGTTTCAGTAGCAAAGATTTATAAAATAGGGTGGTAGGGAGGGGCTAGGGAGGACTGTTGTCCTCAGAGGTTCAAGTGGGTGCTTGAACATAGGGAGTTGGTTCTTCCTTCTAGTTGGTGCTAGAGAAACCAGGGAGTTGGTGCTTCCTTCTAGTGGGTGCTAGAGAAAATAGAGAGTTGGTGCTCTCAGCAAGTAGCAACTTGCAAAACTGAGGTTGTAGCCTCATTATGAGTCGGTGCTCATATGTATGATAATGTAAAGAATGTAACTATTACTTATCATATAAAGAAAAAGAGGTTTTTACCCTGTATGGGTTTCCTCGGGAAATATCTGTCTCTGTGTTTCTCATATATGTGACTGATGCTGAATGTGCCATTGTTTATTTCCCTGCATTATCATGATCATCATTGAGTGCCTTGTAAAGACTTAAAAAGAAGCATAATTGTTTAAGCATGGTGACAATTGATTCACCCCCCCTCTCAATTGTCCAACAAAGTGGTTCACAATGTTGCCTCAGATATTGGCGCTAGCTTGGTATAGCTACAATTGACTGGAGATGGCATGGTAAAATCCCAAGATTTAAGATGAATAGGATTGTCAACCTAGAAATATCCCAAAAACAAGTTCCGAGACCTCCTTATAAGGGGAAATTCCAAAGGGGTGGTCAAGGTTTCAAGCCTAAGAACGATCAAGAGGTCCTTAATACTTTAGCCCCCACAAACATGGTAAAGGAGAACCCATGGCGTTTTCAATGCAGAGAATCACATTGGGAGCATGAGTTCCCTTTGAATAATGGTGAAAATGATAAAGTCAATGTTATCAACCATACCATTGAATATCCACAGTATTGTCTTATTATCACACCTGAAGAACATGAAGAAGGCATAAAAGAAGCAACCATGAAAGATAGTGTTAGCACCGAGAGTCACCCTCAGATTGCTAGAGGATAATCCCAATACCCATTTGATTTAAATGATTAAAACAAGTAATACTTGGTGGATCAACAATAAAAGAGTAAAAGGGAGGGCATAAGACTGCTCCAAATACATTCTATTGGGCATGTAGTCATAACATTCTGCATATCACAGGAAATCAGGCTACCTACCAGACAAAGGATTATGCAAATAAGGATAGAGGAATAAAAGGTAAACAAAGAGAATAATATTCACATAATAGAGATACTTTTTTTAATATAGATAAAAGAGTGCTTGAATAATAATCTATGATTAACAAGAAATTACCACAAATCCTTTGCAACTCATGAATCCATTAACCAAAGGCAGATTTTGATCTTCAAAATCTGTAAATATTACTCAAGAAAGATGATAATAAAGAATGGAAATAAGAGAAAAACAGTTTGGTATCAAAACTTTCATGAATCTCTAATGGTAGAAATGCATACAACACATGCCCTCATGCTCACAAATGAGAAATTCAACTGCTCCTCTAGCTCTCTCCTCTCTTGGATCATGAATCCAACCCTTCTCCAAGAGCTCCCTCCTTCATTAAATAGAAAATAGCATCAAAATATCCTTAGGAGGTCGAATTCCATCCCTTTCATTGGATTCTAGGCCTTGGATCTAGGTCACAATAGTCAAAGAGACAAAAATCCAACAAACTGCTAATTTTCAGGAAATTGTTGGAAGTCATTAATAAATTGTTTCCAACTCACTGCATGAGGTATTTAATGGAGCTAAAACTTAGGTACATGTGTCCCTTGACATATAAATGATCCATGAGAAGTCAATTGAACCATCCTTGACATGTGGCAACCTCCCAACAAGGGTAATATCCAACAACTATGCAAAACAAAGAATTTGCAACACATTTCGTAACGCACTGGTGTTTTAATTGTTTCTCTCAAATGCCAAACTGGGTCAAGCTGAAATTTGGTCAGCAAGTCAACAAGGATATCATCTTTCTCCAAAAGAAAATTTAGAGAAACCCACACCACCGTTTTGTATTTATGATCAAATATGTAAAAGAAACCACTATATAAAATTCCGTAGCGCATTTCATAGTGCCTGTCTCAATTCACAACGCCAAAGGAAAATAAAGTAGCCAAACCATTCCTGACCTCCAAAAAAGACAAAAAATATCATGGAGTATCTGATGGCTAAGAGGTTGATGATGGTAATTTCAGTTTTGCACTCATATGCTTGCAAGCTGCCTAACCTCCAACACTCTTCCTCAACTAGTTCACAACGCCGGTTCACAACGCCTACTCAAATATAGCTTGCACACTCTGAGGAGGCTGTTAGTTGATGGTATGAAATAATACCTGGATATATGGTTAAATGTAGGCTCTGAAAACCATAAATCCTCCTTTACATGATCAATCTTATGTGTTAACATCTGGCTCCACAGGGGATGGAGACCTCCCTGTGAGGCTCCAAGAATCATGCAGTTCTAGTGCCTTATCCATTGGGCTGGTGGAGTCTTATTCAAACACCTAAATCAAACTGAAAACTGAAATGATTGAACACGAGCTTATTTATATACATGACCCTACTCTAACTGACTTTTACAATTTTCTTAGGTGAAAACAAACTTCCACCATAGCCACTCAAACTGTTTGGTAACAAAATTCTCCTCTTCACTACAAATGATCCATAAGAAGAAAGAAAAGTGTGAAAAAAGACTAAATACATTCTTAGGATCACCAATATAACCTCCAAGTGCTAACAAAATGATAAAATTTGCAGGCTCCAATGCATTTGAAAAGTGCAACTCCATGTATCCATTGACAGGGTCATGAAATTGCTGGCAAGGCATACTAAACTGGTAAAAAGTTACCTCCTTTATTTCATCATTTCTCACATGTTGTTTGATGTTCTCAGCATGTACAAGTGGATAAAGGATTGATGAAAGCATTTGTTGGTTGAATGGTTTCTCCTCATCTTCAGAACCACATGTGGGATGACTGCTAATCATTTCTGCATGTACTGTAAGAACAATCTACT
This sequence comes from Picea engelmannii, assembly GCA_009831015.1. Classification (NCBI taxonomy): domain Eukaryota; kingdom Viridiplantae; phylum Streptophyta; class Pinopsida; order Pinales; family Pinaceae; genus Picea; species Picea engelmannii. Next base: position 105,452 of record ML810858.1, read on the forward strand.
GCTCATACATATGGTTTTGATCAAAACAGGGCTGCTCATGGTCAATATTTGAAACAAATTCTTCATCATAAGTAGGGATGATAAAGACATATATTTCAAGAACAGAAATATCCTCTACATTTTCTTCAAAAGAGAAGCAAACAAAATCTGCCTTCAATTATGAAAAGCTAGGAAAAAACAAAGAGGAAACTTCCCTAGTTTTTTTTAACTAACTTATCATTTATCTTAGCTTCATAGTCAGGGGAAATGTCTACTGTATTTTTATGATCAGAACTATAATTTAAATCTGCATCCACTACAGAGGAACAAGAAGAAGAAATCACTGATCCTTCATTGATTTCCTTGACTAGGTTATCTTCTTCAACTTCACAGTTAGGAGATCAACTTAATGAAACTTGAACACTTTTCTCATATTCCTCACAACAATCATGAAAAATAAACTCAGAGGAGTAATACCTTTTACAGTGAAAATTGAAAACAACATGGAATTCTCCCAAGGTAGATATGCTTGCAGTAGGGAGAGAAATGTACCAGTCTACCAGTCTCTGGCATCAGTCTTCAGGGAGAACATAAACATTTTCACTAAGACATCCTCTTGATTCAAGTTTAACTTCTCTATGCATTGATGGAAATCACTGATATGATGAACAAGATCATCATCCTTTTCTTCTTTGAAGATAGGTAGTAAATCTCCCCATTCTGATAGATGAGGCACTGGATTTGGAAAACCAGAGATGGATGAAAAGTTTAGAGGATCAAATCTCCTTGCCAAGATAGCCTCCATAGCCCTTGACATATTGGTTCTTCATGGAGTGGAATCGCCAGGTGAAAGATGTAGTATTTTCTGTCTCCAATCTTTGTTCACCATCAAGAACTGGCTGTAATCTTTGTTGTACAACCAAGGGAAGATCTTCAACTTCATCCTCGATAACGATGCCAAAAATGTTAGCACTGAGAGTCACCCTCAAAATTATAGAGGATAAGCCCAATACCCATTTGATTTAAATGATTAAAATAAGTAATACTTGGTGGATTAGCAAGAAAAGAGTAAAAGGGAGGGCATCCGACTGTTGCAAATACATTCTATTGCGCATGGAGTCATAACATTCTGCAGATCACAGGAAATCAGGCTGCCTACCAAACAAAGGCTTATGCAAATATGGATAGAAGAATAGAAGGTAAACAAAGAGAATAATATCCACATAATATAGATCCATTCTGTAATATAGATAAAAGAGTGCTTGAACAATAATCTATGATTAACAAGCAATTACCACAAATCCTTTGCAACTCATGAATCCATTAAACAAAGGCAACTTTTGATCTTCAAAATCTATAAATATTACTCAAGAAAGATGATAAGAAAGAATGGAAACAAGAGAAAAATAGTCTGGTATCACAACTTTCATGAATCTCTAATGGCATAAATGCCTACAACACATGCCCTCAGGCTTACAAATGAGCAACTCAATTGCTCCTCTAGCTCTCTCCTCTCTTGGATCATGAATCCAATACTTCTCCAAGAGCTCCCTCCTTAATTAAATAGAAAATAACATCAAAATATCCTTAGGAGGTTGAATCCCATCTCTTTCATTGGATTCTAGGCCTTGGAGCTAGGCGACAATAGTTAAAGAGACAAAAATCCAACAAACTGCTAATTTTCAGGAAATTGTTGGAAGTCATTAATACATTATTTCCAACTCACTGCATGAGGTATTTAATGGAGCTACAACTTAGGTTCAGGTGTCCCTTGACATATAAATGATCCATGATAAGTCATTCGAGCCCTCCTTGACTAGTGTCAACCTCCCAACAAGGCGAATATCCAATAACTATGCAAAATAGAGAATTTGTAGCACATTTCGTAGTGCACTGGTGTCTTAATTGTTTCTCTCAAATGCCAAACTAGGTCAGGCTGAAATTTGGTCTGCGTGTCAACAAGGATATCATCTTCCTCCACAAAAAATTTCCGATAAACCCACATCACCGTTTTGGATTTATGATCAAATCTATAAAAGTAGTTGCTTCAAGAAATTCCGTAGCGCATTTCATAGCTCCTGTCTCAATTCGTAGCGCCTGAGCCAGTTCACAATGCCAATGGAAAATCAAGTAGACAAACCATTCTTGACCTCCAAACAAGAAAAAAGATCTCAGGAGTACCTTCTGTCTATGGGGTTGATGATGGTAGTTTCAGATTTTCACTCAGATGCCTGTAAGCTGCCTAACCTCCAACCCTCTTGCTTAACTAGTTTGCAACACCAGTTCACAACGCCTACTCAAATATAGCTTGCGCACTCCGAGGAGGCTGTTATTTGATGGTATGACATAATACCTAAAGATATGGCTAAATGTAGGCTTTGAAAACCATAAATCCTCCTTTATATGATCAATCTTATGTGTTGACAACTAGGATGGAGGAAATCAATAGCCTTGATCAAGAGTCAAGAGAGAGGTTGAAAAAAAAGAATTCCAAGTGTATACTAGGGAAAAGTGAATGAACCAACCTCCCTCTACTAGACCTACAACTTTACAACCAAAACCTCCACCTATGAACATACTCCTTCCTAAGACCTCTTCTAAGGCTAACAAGGTTGACTTAAATTTTGACTTGGAAGGTGCATTGACAAAAAATCATGTAACCGTCCCGTTGAAGGATATTTTCAAGGTTCCATCCATGAAAGAAAGGTTTGAAAAGTTTTTCAATGTATTGGATGAAACAATAGACCCTCCTATTATGTTACAAGTAGATCATTTCAGGTTTCAATACGATGGACACCCACCTTTATTTATGTCATTTCTAGTAAATAACAAATGTCTCAATAACTGTATGTTCGACTCAGGAGCATGTGCCAATATGATGTCTTTGAAAGTTATGGAGCAACAAGGCCTAAAGGATACACGGCCTTATAGAAATGTGTGCGGTTTTGAATCCAGGCCATACATACTCATGGGGTAGTTGAGAATGTTGAAGTACACCTTGGTAAATATCCTGAGATAATGATCCAGATAGATGTTGTGGTGGTATATGTACCTGATGTATGGGGCATGATTTTGTCCAAGAAGTTCACTACAATGTTGGGTGGCACATTAGAGATGGATTTAACTTATATCAACGTGCCTATGAGAAGAGAAATCATTGGGGTTTCTTGAATTAAGAAAGGAGCAGAGGGGGTAACACGAGTGGGGTTATCAAATTTAATAACATCACTGTAAGAAAGAGAAGAGCTGCCCACGAGGCCAAAAAAGGGAGGCTTGCATGGTTGAGTGGCACCACAACCTAGACCTTCCATTGACAAGAGAAGCAACAATGACCAGGAGGTCAAGTTGTAGAAGAGATGGAAAAGAGAGGCTAGGGATAAACCCTGGCCGCGACAACTGAGCATAGGAGCAACATCTCAATTCCCTTCATGTTAAAAACAAGTTGGTGAATCTATGAATCTCTTTATGTACATTGATTATCTTGATAAATAAAATCAAGTTAATTATATTAAATTGTTTTTTTCTTTGTTAATTAATATTGCTTCATTAATATTTAATTGGTTCTTTTAGTGATTTATTTAATTGTAAGAATGAATTCTTGATTTTTTTTCAAGGTTCCTCTTACTCTTGTCTCACTCTTGCTACAATTTTTTAGTCTAGTTTCTCATTCCAATTTGGTACTTTTATTTGTATTAAGGGGTAAAACATTTGTTTTACAAAAATACCCTTTTGTGAATAAAATTGGTCAATATTTCATTAACATAATAAAGTGGTAAATTAATAAGAGGGCCCACTTCAGTTATTTGGTCATTGAGAGTGTGAGAACACCACTCACTAAAGTTGCTATGTTGCAAAATTAAGGATCCATTTAGAAGGATATCCTTGACATTTTATCAACATTTATTTGGCACATGATTATCGATAATTGATTAATAAATTTCTCAAATTGCATGAAATTTTTAAAGTTGTAAACTAATAATAGGGGTGATTATCTTGTTAAATAAAATCAAGTCAATTATATTAAATTGTTTTGTTTGGGGTAGATAATACTGCTTCATTAAATTTTAAATGGTTCTTCTACTGGTTTGTTTTAATTTGTAAGAGAATATTTTTTTAATTTCTTAAATATTCCCCTTATTCTTGTCTCACTCTTTTGTTATAATTTTCTAGTATTTCATATATATTTTCTTTTCTATTATTTTGGTATATTTTCTCATTATTGGGGAATAGGGTGGAACACGACATGAAACAAAGGACATAGTACTGCAGATAATCGAAGAGGAACACAATTTCTAAGACAAAGGGTGGTTTCTAAAGACTCTATTACGATACTTAAACATAGTGCACTATGATCGAAACATCACAGTGCATACTATACATCTTGATTCACATGATCTTTTGCAAAATTTCCATGATGAAAATGACTCAAGGGGTCTGCTTTTTATAGTCTCAATATCAAACATATTTCCTTAGAATCCATAATATCTTTTCCACATGTAACCATCGACTGTTAGAGTTGACTCCATCAAATTTGTGCTATCGATTCAACTCGACAAGGATGCTTGACTCGACCGCCTGTGAATCCAACTCGTAGTCGATCGTTGGGATAGTCGATCCACCACTCGACTACATTTGACTGTTGGTTTATTGTCCAACCGATAGGCATTCCAACTACTCGACTGACTGGTGTAGCGTGCTGGTCGATCACTCGATCGACTGTATCTAGATGCAGGTAAACCTCTCAATTGACTGAGCCCAGGAGATGTGTGATGAACCATCAATGCTTGATATTCCAACACCCCCTCCCCTCTCGCCCCATTAACACCTAGTTTTGGAGATTTAGGAGATGACATTATGTCATTAGGTAAATCCCTCATAATTGCAACTTCTCGCATCCCAAGCATCGTGCAAAGCTTGATAATTTTGGATTTAGTCAAAGGTTTTGTGAATATATCAACAACTTGATCATCTATTCTACAATATTCAAGAGAGACAACGTTCTCATGAACCAACTGTCTCAAATAGTGAGCATGGAGATCAAAATGATTCATCTTACTGTGGGAAAAAATATTTTCAACAACCTGTATAACACTCTGGTTTTCATATTAGATTGTTGTTGAGGTATGAACTTGAAGACCAATTTCTCCCAAAAATTGGTGAACTAAACTTCTTCGGTACTTGCTTGAATGACACCACGTTATTCTGCTTCCATAGTTGACCAAGAAACTACTTTCTGTTTCTTGCATGACCACACCAAAAATCTAGTGCTATAGTGAAAGACATAGCCAAAAGTGGAATTTTGATCATCACAATCGCCAACCCAGTCAGAGTTGGTGAAGCCGACCAACGAATCTGAACTTCGACAATACTTGATACCAAAATGAGTGGTACCCTTTAGATAGTAGACAATTAGTTTGATTTATTTCCAATAGATTTCTTCAGGGTCTTGCATAAATCGAGAAACCACACTGACAACAAAGGAAATGTCAGGTAGACTATGAGTAAGATAAATAAGATCATTGATGTAACATACCCAACCTCCAGCCGAGCAACATTGCATGCGAAAACTCATTAAATGGTTAAGATTGATTGCTAATTAGTTTGTTGTAGGTTACCAGCTACAACTCACACACATATTTACCTATTTGAATGATACCACAGTTCTAAATTCATCTAACAATATATATTAAACATGAATGCATCTGTTCAAGCAAACATACACACAACATTCATATAAACCATTTACATAACGAAATAACATAAGAACATAAAAAAAAGACTTATATGTTAATAATTGAGCATTTAGCTACATACGAAGGAAGAACCTCCCAACCATAGGATCTGTTGCTCCAAAATATCAACAACATGCCACCCCTGAACTAAGGCTATGAGTCCATAAGGAGATTCGACCCTTTGGCTGTCCAATATCCACACACATCAGCCCTAAAACCCAGGTTTTTCTCCCACATCAGTTCCATTCCTCCAACTTTCTCTTTTCACCACAACCCGCACTACCCAAGGAATGTAACCCCTTCACTTCTCACAGTCCCTTGGGATGTATCATTCATTCATCAGGGACATGAACTCTCATATTCCCAAGGAATTCTCACAACAACCTTCACAAAGCTCTTGAGACATTTCCTCAACAAGAATTCACACCACAGGTTTACAACCTGATTTATAGGTGCACAAGCCTCTTTCTCAACACAAAACACAACAAAAAAAATGGTTTCCTTCAAGTGTACCATGGCTAGTACTCTTCCAAACCCTCTGCTCCTCTCTACTACCCAAAATATGCATGTAAAACTGCTCTCTATTGAAAAAAACATGACTCATACAAATTTCCTCTCCTTGTTTGATTGCTTGACTTGAATTACACTCTTCCTCAAGATGATTTTACTCATGCCCATGCTCTCCAATAACCTTGGGATGTGACTCTTCACACCCACCCTCTTACATGAGTTTAATGATTGGATTTAGGAACACTCAACAACAAA
>ML810858.1:127567-143859 GCA_009831015.1 Picea engelmannii
ATGCCACCAATATATTTAAGAAGAGTTTCTTGTGTATCCAATGCAACATTCAATGCAATAGCCCTCTTTCTAAATTCATGAGTATATTCTTGAATGCTTTGTCCTTTAGCTTGTCTAAAAGTTTTCCAGCTCATTATTAATTGCTGCATGTGACCTAAAGGATAAAATTGCTTTCTAAATACTTCAATGAATTCATTCCAAACTGAAATTATTTTACCATGCTTTCGAAGATCTTTCTGAATCTTGTTCTCCCACCAAGTAAGAGCCATCCCACTCATTCGCAAAGTGGCCAACTGAATCCTGGAAGGGTCATCATTAATGCCCTGCACCCTGCAGTATACTTCAAGCTGCTTGATCCAATTGTCTAACTTTTCAACATCTAAATCTCCATTATAAATTGGTAGTTCAAACTTTACATCCAATTTGAAATATGGCATATTAGAATTTGCATTATTTGAATGAGAAGTATGAGAAGAAGAGAAATTTTGATGAGTTTCATGAGGATCACCATCACCTCCTACTCCTTTATCCTTTTCTTCCTTCTTCACTTCTGCATCTTTGGATGAAGATTCTTCTTCTTTCTTCTTCCTTTCTTCTCGCTCATCGAGAAGAAGTTCCATCATGGCTTTCATGCTGATAAAAGCCTCCAAAAACTCAGTTTCAAAAACAACAGGCTTTTCCCGTTCTGTATGTCCTTCTTCTTCCCCTCGTGGAGAAGACATGGTTGTTCTTGAAAATGTCCTCCTCGAGCCAATCTCAGGTTCACCTTCTACCAGTTATCCTTCACCAAGTTTCGACTTGGAGTTGGTAAGCATTCACAAACTTTGCACAAGCAGTTAACCTACTCTGATACCATAATATGATCCGTCGGATCTCAACTTATGTGCATTAAATTTTTTAAAAGAATGCGTTTATCAGTTTGCTTAATTTGTGAAATAGCATTAACAGAAATTGAATGCTTAAAAAACAGAAATGAAATGCAAACTGAAACAGAAATGAGAAATGAGAGTCACACAAACAAAAGTTGTTAACGGAGTTCACCCCCTTCACTGGGATATGTCTCTGGGTCCCTCTCCAATGGGTACCGATCCAATTAATCTCTTTAGAATGGTACAAAATGGTTCTGGCATCAACTTCAACAACTGTAAATCAGATTGCTGTACAAAGCCTTCAAGACCTCTCTTCTGGAAATTACAAATCAGCCTTCAAAAGGAAAAGAAAGCTAATTTATAACAGAGACTGGTCGACTTCAACAAAAACAACATCTGGGCAATTTACAACAAACTCTCCTTCAATCCTCTGTCTTTGTAAAATCAATTTCAGCAGCTGTAAACATAATGATGGACAGAAAGTCTTCAAGACTCCTCTCTGGAAATTACAATATGCTCTTCAAAAGCAAATAAGCCAAATTATAACAGAGAATGTTGACTTCAAAAGAAACAACAACTGTATAATTTACAGCAGAAAAACCCCCTTCTATCCTCCTGTCATGCACTGGCTGAAACCCTGGATTATAATGCAGCAGGTCACATGTTCAAACCCGTCTCTGACGCATCTGTTCTATCCATGCAAGATTTTGATAACAACAGAATGATACTCTGAGTGCTAAACGTGGCTAGATAAGTCACGGATTCGACTCGCCCGTTTTCTCATTTTAGCAGATACCATATGTGGTATTTCATATCCCGCCAAATGTTACAACAAGCTATACACATCAAATGTTAAACCCCGCTAAATGTTACAACAAGGCTGTATGTTATAACCGCCAAATGGAAACTCCGCCAAAACGTTGCAATAGGGTTGTACCATATCGCATATGCTATATCCCAAGATTATATCCGCCAACTGTTCCATATGACAGAGCTGTTCCAAGTGTTATATCCATCCACTAAATGTTATCACTAAACTCCACAAATTTCACACCGTTGCAATAACCGCCAACTGACTACGCACCCAACATTAAACCACCAGACATTCCCGCTTGACTGTGCTCATAACCGTTAAGGGATGTTGCTGAGCTATGCAATATGTGTCACATATGTATATCTCGCCAAACATCACAAATGTTACCAAATGTTGCAACACCACGTCACAAACTTCACATATATGTTATATTATGGTTTCATATAACCATTTGTTATATCATGTGATAGTCCCATGTCCTAAGTCTAGTTATCGTGACATGTGGCAAGTAACTCATCCTTTTAAGCGCCGACCCATGGAAGAAATTTTATCTTTGAGATGTTTTAACCATTCACCTCTTAAAATGCATTAACCCTTTTTATGGTTTTAAATGGTAAAATCTTGATTTTATTACCAAACCTGGGCATTGCATTTCCATTCCACTGCCAAGTATCAGATGAATCCGCTGCCACATCAACACCTTCTTTTTGACTGTTGCTTTGACTTTCCCTAATTGTCGCACTTGAACTTCATTCAGCCACAACTTCTCCATACGAAGTCCAATTGAAGTGATTTCAGTGTCACTGGAAACGTCTTGACGAACTCTTTTCCATTGTACTATTCTTTCTTGATTTTGGATCAGTATAAATTTGAAGATGAATGACCCCCTGGATCAGATGGCATGGTAAAATCACAAGAGTTAATGATGAATAGGATTGTCAACCTAGAAATATCCCAACAACAAGCTCCTAGACCTCCTTATATGAGAAAATTCCAAAGGAGTGGTCAAGGTTTCAAGCCCAAAAATGATCAAGAGGTCCCTAATACTTTAGCCCCCACAAACATGGTAGAGGAGACCCCATGGTGTTTTCAATGCAGAGAATCAAATTGGGAGCATGAATGCCCTTTGAATAATGGTGAACATGATCAATTCAACGTTATCAACCATACCATTGAACAGTCACAATATTGCTTTGATATCACACCTGAAGAACATGAAGAAGGCATAAAAGAAGCAACCAAGAAAGCTAGGATGGAGGAAATCAATAGCTTTGATCAAGAGTCAAGAGAGAGGTTGAAAAAACAAGAATTCCAAGTGTATATTAGGAAAAATCAAATGAACCAACCTCCGTCTACTAGACCTACAACTTCACAACCAAAACCTCCACCTATGAACGTACTCCTTCCTAAGACCTCTTCTAAGGATAACGAGGTTGACTTGGAAGGCGTATTGGCCAAAATGCATGTAACCATCCCGTTGAAGGAAATTATCAAGGTTCCGTCCATAAAAGAAAGGTTTCAAAAGTTTTTCAATGTATTGGATGAACCAATAGACCCTCCTATTATGTTACAAGCATATAATTTCAGGGTTCAATATGTTGGACATGCACCTTTGTTTATGTCATTTCTAGTAAATAAAAAATGTCTTAATAACTATATGCTTGACTCAAGAGCACGTGCCAACATGATATCTTTGAAAGTTATGGAGCAACTAGGCCTAAAGGCTACGTGACCTTATAGAAATGTGTGTGGTTTTGAATCCAAGGCCATAGATACTCATGGGGTGGTTGAGAATGTTGAAGTACACCTTGGAAAATACCCTGAGAGAGTGATCCATATAGATGTTGTGGTGGTATATGTCCCTGATGTATGGGGCATGATTCTGTCCAGGAAGTTCACTACAATGTTGGGTGGAACATTAGTGATGGATTTAACTTATATCAACGTGCATATCAAAGATGGGGAGATTGCTCGCCTTACAAATATGCATGTTATCGTGCAATTTGTACTTTCCCAAAAGCCAAAGGAAAGTGAACAATAAATTGGCGTAACAAGAGGTTGTCCTATCACTGTCACCTAAAAAAGGCACCTCTTTCTCTTTAGGGGTAGTACCCCAGGGGAGACGTCCTCGATGACCTGGGGGTTTGAGAAGGATAAGGTAAGAGTATCAAAAGGTTCCTCCCCTCTCACAAGTCACTTTGATAAAAAAGGTCCCCAAGGTTTTAATAAGAGAAGCAAAGTATTACTTAAGTGTACATGCCTAGAACAAGACAACAAGAAAAACACTATTTGCAAGTACCAATTGATGTTAGTGCTTCCTAAAACCATGGACTTTGAATAAAAGCATAAGATGATATAAAATATGAAGAAACATAAATATTTATAAAAACAATGTATATACAGTAATAGATTCACAATTATGCCTCAATAAATCTTCAATAATGACCAAAAATGATAACCTAAACTTGGCAAAATGCTAGTATTTGTCAGAAGCAATGAAAGCTATGTAAAATCAGCTTTAACACTTGATTTTAATAAGTTTTTTCTGCTGTCATAGATGGCTGTAGCTATATTTTTCAATAACAACAATATAGTTAGTAAGTTAGTCTAATATAAGGTTAACAATAGTTAGTAAAGACCTTGAAGTAAATGGTTTGAAAGTTGTTTTAGTCAATCAATCACTTGTAAGGTATGAACTAGTGCCTTTAGGGTAAATGGAGTCACTTTTGCAGCGACAATATTTAGGGGAAATGAATGATAATGGGTGAGCTAAAGACAAGAGGGAGGATGGTTAAGGTGTTAGTAACCTAAGGCCTCAATCATCCAAAACCCTAGAAGGAAAAAATGCTAGGAATTAGGTAACCCTAGGCCCTAGCGATTTTACTTCTTCTTTAGGTCAAGCTTGAAATAAAATATGAAAGCTTAATGAAGCAATAGTACTTAGAGTTATACTAAGGTAGGGCTCTAGTATATTCTTCAAGGGAGGTGTCTTCTAGCAAAATCTAGTAGGTGAAGAGTTATTGAGAGAAGGACAATAACATGTGCATTTCTCCTAGGGTTTCACACTAGCAATTTCATAATCTTATAAATGAAAAAGTAAAAGATACCATAACCATTCACAAGAAATAAGGATTGCATATTTCTACTTACTTCGCCAAGAATAATCTAGTCACAAACCCTAGTTGAAGACTTTCCACCATGAAAATGCAAAAATACACCAATAAAATCTCCCTCCAAGAGTTTTGCACCACTTAGTTCCACCAATAAGCCTTAAAAGAGGCCAAATTTTAGACCTCACACTTGTGTGAGTGAAATATGATGAATAAAAATGAGAGTTTGATCTCTTATTTATACAATACAAATGACCTTTAATAACATTTTAGGTCAAAAAAGGCCGACATGGCTAGTTTACACAAAAAATCCAGTTTTACATAAAATTGACAATAAAAACCCTAATTTCATCTTTTTAGGGTGACGTCATGCCCCTCCTAGGGTGATGTTGTCTCCCCTCTTGGAACGCTAAGCTTCCAAAGTGAAACGTTGGGGCTCAAAACCCCTCAGGAACTATCATACGTTCCAACCAAAGATGTCCTCATGCCGAATACCCCAACTAGATGATGTCAAGGCTCTGAATGATGATGTCAGGGGCCTTCAAGGGCCAATGCCATGGTGTGAGGGAAAGACCCCCTTAGGTCCAGGCCTACCAAAGTGCCTTTGGTGGAACGTCCTCCATTTTCTCTAGTGCAAACCTCATGTATCCCTTTGCCTCTGGTTGGGGTTTCAACATCTATCTAGTGGGATTTTATCCCTATGGAAGTCCGAGCTAATCATCTCCCCATATGTACCTTTTTCGTCGGGCATGGTCCTGCAGCAAAAAAAAGTACACCCTCCATGGGCTCATAAGTCATAGGTATCATAGCAATTTCAATCACATATAATAATCAAGCTACCCAAACATGTGCATAAAACCCCCCTTTTCCCAAACAAGTGCTCAAAGACGTTATGCTATCCTATAAGCTAGGTTTGGAGAGGGTTTCAGGATGTCCTATTGGGATAATTGTCCTTAGGTATGGGGTGCTTCCAAGTGAAGAACAATATAGGTCATGTAAATGCATGAAATTGTGTGGGGTATGTTTGGGCAAGGGGTGTAGTGATAAGAGGGAAATGTAGGTCTTACCTATGGATGCCTCTGTAGAGGGTGAGATGCACCTTGTCATGGATGAAATTGTTTCCTAGCCCATTCAATTCCTTTTTACTCTTTGTCTTATTGCTTTTTCTTTCAAGATAATAGCTAGAGGACACTTCCTTGACATGGTGACCAGTGGTGACAACGTTACCCACAAGCATTTCACAGAGATGAGAAGCCTGGCTCATGATGAGACCCCCTTTCTCTTGGTTATGCCACCAAGAGCCACTACCTTGGCGTGGTGACCAGATGAATAGTAGTGTCATACCGCTACATGCCAATGGACCTAATAGGCTAGATCATGATGAGATCCCCTATACACCAACTAAGTCTTGAGTTTTATTTTATTTCATGGGTCCCCCCTTTTTCTTGCCGAGAAGCCTTTTATTACTTTATCGGGGATACCTGGGTGAAGCATATCAAGGTTTTATCTTGGATTTTAACTTTTTCCAGCTACTTTTAGCCTCTGGGCCTTTAGCCCCTTCTTCCCACAAGGCAAGTTACAACCCTTACTAGCTTGGAAAACCCAATGCCCGAACCAATGTAGGGGATAGATGAGAGGGAAAATGATGAAAACGTGATAAGTATGGAAGGAATGGATGATGACATTTCATAGAACCACCCAGTGGAAACTCATTCCTAAGGGAACCAACTTGCTAGGGAACTCTGTCATCCCCCCAAGCATGGGAAAGTTAAAAGGCATAATGTCCAAGCAAACGTCATGAATCAAAAAGAGAATTAAATGCACATATTCAAATGTTTTGAGAATCAGAGTGACACATACCATGATACCCAGACTCATTACCTCATCGAGAAAGACCCACTTCTACTGCAGAACCAGGCCAATGGGATGGATGTTGCTGCTGCTGATAGATGGGAGGCACTGAAGAAAGGATGGGCCCTCTAGGGCCAAGCTCAAGTCAATATGGCTCTCGGTACTCCATGTCTTGGACCTATGGGCCTCGAGACATAATCTCCTTAGTTATCCCTAGGATATGTAACATCTGGCTCCAACTCGGGGACTTGTGCTCACCGTAGAGCACATGAGAACCTCAACGTCTCTGGTATGACCCCTGACCTGCTGGATATCAACAAAATTGATCAGTAATCATTTTGGGTGGTGATGTCATCCTTGGATCATATATGATAAAATAATAATACAATTAAGAAATCATATATACAAATGGAAATACAACTACTCTAGCATGAAATGTATATGGTATATACAATGAATGCAAAATGCCTACCTACTTACCTGCACTTACCTATGAAGTCAAGTCTTCTCCCCTTAGTGGGGTTTGAGGAGGTGTCCACTAACCGGTAATGGAAGTCGTCTTCCTTCCAACGTGGATAAATAGTAGGCATCATTGACCGACTTCCTTTCGACTCTGAAGGGTCCAAGAAAAAATTGTGCATTCCCTTTGACATTAGTAGGATATCCCTTCTTTGTATCCCACATCCAGGCCGTATCTCCCTCTTGGTAATCCTTGGTCTTAAATTTGGATGCTTCTTGTATAACTCTAGTATATTGTCTTTAGGGAGGAGGGTGGGATTCTACTAGGATGGTCGAATGAGTATGCCATCTTCTCCTTTCTTTAATAACTTAACAATCCCAAATTCTTTGTCCTTATATTTGTCTAGGAGTTGCTGATACTCTTCCTTCTTCTACCATTGTATTTGATCAAAGTTTTCCTATGAAGTGAAAGGAAAATCATCAGGGAAAAATATAGGAAGACTTTCTTTGATTGGTTCATGTGTTTCGTTAGTTCCAATATCATCATCAATTTCCTTCACATGGACCTTGGTTATTGGCACATTCAGGAGGTGGCTTATTGTTCCATCATTCATAGGCACTTTAATATAAGTGAGATCCATCTCTAAGGTGCCTCCCAACATTGCAACAAACTTCCTGGACAATAACATTCCCCATACATCTGGGACATCCACTACCAACATATCCATGTGGATCACTCTCTCGGGGTATCTTCTAAGGCATACTTCAACATTCTAAACTAGCCCATGAGTGGGTATGGCCCTGTATTTAAAACCGCACACATTCCTGTAAGGCTGTGTGACCTTTAAGCCCAATTTTTCCACGACCTTCAAGGAAATCATGTTAGCACCCTCCCCTGAATCAAGCATACAATTATTAAGGCATTTGTTATTAATAAACAAGGTCATGAATAAATGTGGATCTCCATCATATTGAACCCTAAAGTGATCTTCTTGTAACATCATAGGAGGGTCCATTGGCTCATCTGATCTTTTGATTTTTTTTTCGAACCTTTCTTTTACATATGGTACTTTGATGACTTCCCTTAATGGAATGGTTACATGCATTATTGTCAGTGCACCTTCAAAATCAAAGTTCAAATCCACTTTGTCATTCTTGGGAGGATTCTTAGGAAGACGTATGTTCATAGGTGGAGGTATTGTCTGTGAAATTGCAGGACCAATAGAGAGAGGTTGGTTCATTCTTTTTTGCCTATAATACACTTGGAATTCTTGCTTCTTCAACTTTTCTCTTGACTCTTAGTCAAGGTTATTTATCACTTCCATCCTAGCCTTCCTGGCTGCTTCTTCTATGCCCTCTTGATGTTCTTCAAGTGTGATATTAAGGCAATACTGAGGACTTTCAATGGTATGGTTAAGAACGTTTACTTGGTCATGGTCACTATTGTTGAAAGGAAACTCATGCTCCCAATGTGAATCTTTGCACTGTAAGAACCAATGATTTTCATCTACTACATTTGTAGGGGCTAAAGTATTGGGAACCTCTTGATCATTCTTTGGTCTAAAAAAATGATCCCCTTTCTGAAATTTCCCTTTGTAAGGAACCCTAGGAGCTTGTTGCTGAGTTCTAATTTCTAGATTGACAATCCTATTCATCATCAGTTCTTGGGTTTTTACCATGCCATATACAGTCAGTTGTAGCTTTGCCAAGCTAGCGCTAATTTCTGAGGTAGGTTCAAGATTGTGGACTATCTTAGGTTTACCATCCATTCTGACTCTTGGGGATGAGAAGGGCTCGATTCTAGATGATGAAAGGTTGTCTTCAATCCTTGTAGCTGCCTCTTGGGATTATTGGATTGTTTTAGGGGATTTATCTCTGAGGAGTGTCCCGACTGTCCTTTAAAGTCGTTGGTATAAAGAAAGAGAAAGAAACTATTAGAAGGATGATGGCTCACTGGGATCTTCTGCATCAAATTTTCAAATTTATCATGAAATTCTCTAACGGTTTCATTCTCTTGTTTTGTGAGGTTATTGAGCCTTATCAAAAACATGTTGGGGTCTTCCTTGACACTCCATTGTTTGAGGAATATTTCCTCTAATCTATCCATGGTTTTAATACTAGCATCGGGGAGACCGTTCTACCAATTTCTAGCGCCATCATGGAGGGTAGCAGAGAACAATTTCATAGATATATCCTTGGCATCATCACTGATGGGATGAAGCTGAAATAAGGCCCAAAAATTACTCATATGATCCTCAACACTGACTACATCATTACCAGTGAA
Organism: Picea engelmannii; assembly: GCA_009831015.1. Classification (NCBI taxonomy): domain Eukaryota; kingdom Viridiplantae; phylum Streptophyta; class Pinopsida; order Pinales; family Pinaceae; genus Picea; species Picea engelmannii. Next base: position 136,955 of record ML810858.1, read on the forward strand.
TTTAGGAAACCATTTCTCATACTTAGGGGGAATTTCCTTAGGGTATCCTGGTATACTTGTCATGTCTAATGGTTTGCAGATCTTGGATGACCATTGCTTCTAGTTATTAGCTTGGTTTGGATTAGCAATCTGAGTTCCTGCACTAGACATCGTGTTCAAAGGAAGAGTGCCTCCAAATAATTATTTTACTATAGGATAATTTTGAGGAGTTTTTCTTCTAAAGGACTTGGGAGGGTTGGTATACCTCCCTGAGGTTTGTGGAGCCGCCAGATAATTTTCTTGAAACTATAAAATGGATGAGGGGATCACCCTCAGTGGAGTTGCCAGGTAAGCTTTGTAAAGTAAAGGATTTTGAGGAAAGGCTTACCGAAAATTACTGTCTTTGAGGAGAATTGACTCAGTGTTCCTCGACAACGGTGCCAAAATTTTATCGTGCAATTTGTACTTGCTCTAAATCCAAAGGCAAGTGAACAATAAATTGGTGTAAGAGGAGGTTGTCCTATCACTGCCACCTAAACAAGACACCTCTTTCTCTTTAGGGGTAGTACCCCAGGGGAGACGTCCCCGGTGACCTGGGGGTTTGATAAGGATAAGGTAAGAGTATCAAAAGGTTTCTCCCCTCTCACAAGTCACTTTGATCAGAAAGTCCCAAAGGTTTTAATAAGATGAAGCAAAGTATTACTGAAGTGTACCTGCCCAGAACAAGACAACACGGAAAACACTATTTGCAAGTACCAATTGATGTTAGTGCTTCATAAAACCATGGGATTTTATTAAAAGCATAAGCTGATATAAAAGATAAAGCAACATAAATATTTAAAACAACAATGTATATACATTAATATATTCACAATTATGGCTCAATAAAGCTTTAATAATGACAAAAAATGATAACCTAAACTTGGCAAAATGATAGTATTTGTGAGAAGCAATGAAGGCTATGTAAAATCAACTTTAACACTTTATTTTAAGAATATTTTTCTATTTTCATAGATGGTTGTAGCTATATTTTGCAACAACAACAAGATAGTTAGTAAGTTAGTCTAATATAAGGTTAAAAATAATTACTAAAGACCTTGAAGTAAATGGTTTGAAAGTTGTTTTAGTCAATCAATCACTTGTAAGGTATGGACTAGTGCCTTTAGGGTAAAAGGAGTCACTTTTGCAGCGACAATATTTATGGGAAACAAATTATAATGGGTGAGATAAAGACAAGAGGGAGGGTGGTTGAGGTGTTAGTAACCTAAGGCCCCAATCATCCAAAACCCTAGAAGGAAAAAATTGCTAGGAAGTAGGTAACCCTAGGCCGTAGCGATTTTCCTTCTTCTTTAGGTCAAGCTTGAAATACAATATGAAATATTAATGAAGCAATAGTACTTAGAGTTATACTAAGGTAGGGATCTAGTATATGCTTCAAGGGAGGTGTCTTCTAGCAAAATCAAGTAGGTGAAGAGTTGTTGAGAGAAGAACAATAACATGTGCTTTTCTCCTAGGGTTTCACAATAAAAATTTCATAATATTATAAATGAACAAGTAAAAGATACCATAACGATTCAAAAGAAAGGAGGATTTCATATTTCTACTTACTTCAGCCAGAATAATCTAGTCACAAACCCTAGTTGAAGACTTTCCATCATGAAAATGAAAGAATGCACCAATAAAATCTCCCTCCAAGAGTTGAGCACCACTTAGTTCCGCCAATAAGCCTTAAAAGAGGCTGAATTTCAGACCTCACACTTGTGTGAGTGAAAGATGATGAATAAAAATGAGAGTTTGATCTCTTATTTATACAATACAAATGACCTTTAATTACATTTTAGGTCAAAAAAGGCCGACTGACTAGTTTACATCAAAAATCCAGTTTTACATAAAATTGAAAATAAAAACCCTAATTTCATCTTTTTACGGTGATGTCATACCCCTCCTAGGGTGACGTTCACTCCCCTCTTGAAACGCTAGGCTTCCAAAGTGAAACGTTAGGGCTCAAAACCCCTCAGGAACCGCCATATGTGCCAAGCAAAGTTGTCTTCATGCCGAATACCCCAACTGGATGATGTCAAGGATCTGAATGATGACATTAGGGGCCTTCAATGGACAACGTCATGGTGTGAGGGAAAGACCCCCTTGGGTCTAGGCCTTCCAAAGTTCCTCTGGTGGAATGTCCTCCCTTTTCTCTGGTGCAAGCCTCCAGTGTCACTCTGCCCCTAGCTGGGGTTTCATCATTCATCTAGTGGGATTTTAGCCCTATGGAGGTCCAAGCTAATCATCTCCCCATATGTTCTTATTCATCAAGCATGGTCCTGCAACAACAATAAGTACACCCTCCATGGGATCATAATTCATAGGGATCATAGCAATTTCAATCGCATCTAATAATCAAGTTACCCAAACATGTGCATAAAACCCTCCTTTTCGCAGACAAGTGCTCAAAGACATTATGCTATTTGACAAGCCAGGTTTGGAGAGGTTTTCATAATGTACTATTGGGATAATTCTCCTTAGGTGTGGGGTGAATACCAATCTAGGTCATGTAAATGCATGAAATGGTGTGGGTTATGTTTGGGCAAGGGGTGCAACGATAAGAGGGAAATGTAGGTCTTACCTGTGGGTGCCTCTATAGAGGGTGAGATACACCTTGTCATGGATGCAATTGTTTCCTAGCCCATTCAATGCCTTTTTACTCTTTGTCTTATTTATTTTTCTTTCAAGAGAATAGCTGGAGGACACAATGGTGACAACGTTGCCCACAAGCATTTCACAGAGATGAGAAGGCTGGCTCGTGATGCGACCCCCTTTCTCTTGGCTATGCCACCAAGAGACACTACCCTGGTGTGGTGACCAGATGAATAGTAGTTTCATACCACTACGACTCATGATGAGACCCCCTATACACCAACTAAGTCTTGAGTTTTATTTTATTTCATGGGTCCCCCCTTTTTCTTGCTAAGAAGCCTTTTATTGCTTTCTCGGGGATCCCTAGGAAAATCATCTCAAGGTTTGATCTTGGATTTTAACTTTTGCCAACTACTTTTACCCTCTAGGCATTTAACCCCTTCTCCCCACAAGGCAAGGTACAACCCTTACTAGCTTGGCAAACCTAATGCCTAAACAAATGTAGTGGATAGATGAGAGGGAAAATGATGAAAAAGTGATAAGTATGGAAGGAATGGACGATGACCTTTCATAGACCCACCTAATGGAAAATAATTCCTAAGGGAACCAACTTGCTAGGGCACTCTATCATCCCCCGAGGTATGGGAGAGTTAAAAGGAATATTTTCCAAGCAAATTTCATGAAGCAAAAGCGAATTAAATGCACATATTCAAATGTTTTAAGAATCAAAGTGACACATACCATGATACCCAGACTCATTACCTCACAGAGCAAGACCCACTGCTACTTCAGAACCAGGCCAATGGAATGGATGCTGCTGCTACTGATAGATGGGAGGCTCTAAAGAAAGGATGGGCTCTCCAGGGCCAAGCTCAAGTCAATATGGCTCTCGATACTCCATGTCTAGGACATGTGGGCCTCGGGACATAATATCCTTAGTTATACCTATGATAGGGGATAACAATGCCAATGGATAAGGCTCAAGTACATGAGATTAAAAATGGTACTAATATCAGTGAAACACATGAACCAATTAAAGAAAACCTTCTTGAGTTTTCTCCAAAATATTTTCCTTTCACCACAGAGGAGGGTTTTGATGAGATACAATGGCCAAAGAAACAAAAGTATCAACAAATCTTAGATAAATATAAGGATACATAAGTTGGCTTTGTCAAATTACTAAAGAAAGGGGATAATGATATATTGATTAAACCAAGCCAACAAGAAGTACTTACAACTGAATCCCACCCTCCTCACTCAAGACAATACACCAGGGTGATTCAAGGAACAACGAAGTTTGAAGCAAAATAATATCAAGAGGGAGACATAGTATGGATGTGGGACACCAAGAGGGGTGAGCCTAACAATGTTAATGGGAATGCACAATTTTTGCTTGGACCCTTCAGAATCAGAATGAAGTTAGTCAACGAAGCCTACTATTTATCTACGCTTGAAGGGAGGAAACATCCATTACCAGTTAGAGGATGCCTCCTCAAACCCCATCATGGGGCAGAGACTTGACTTCATAGGTAATTACAAGTAAGTTAGGATATGTAGGCATATTTTCATCCATTGTATGTACCATTGCATATCATGTTAGCATAGTTGTAGTTTAATTTTCATATTGTCTTGTTTCATTATATACATATGTATGCTCATGATCATATGCTAGACTGAAGATGCTTTTATTTTTTTATTTTATTATATATGGATGAAGGGTGATATCACCACCCTAGGGATTTCTAATATCATTTGATGAGATTTAGCAAGCACATGTCATACCAGAGATGCTGAGGTTCTCATGCTCCCTACAATGAGCACATGTCCCTGATTTGGATCCAGATGTTATCCCCTAGCCTAGGGATAACTAAGGAGATCACGCCTCGAGGCCCACAGGTCCTATATATGGAGTATCGAGAGCCAAGAAACTTGAGCATGGCACTAGAGGGCCCATATTTTCTTCATTATAGTCCACTTATCACCAGTAATAGTATCCATCACACAAGCTTGGTCATGAAGTAGCGGTGAGTCCGTCTCCATGAGGTAATGAGTCCAGGTATCATGGTATGTATCACTTTGATTTTTGAATCACTTTAATATGTTGTATTGAATCCTTCTTCATTTCATGACATTTTCTTGGAAATTGTGATATTTTCCTCGTTCATACCTTGAAGGGTGACATGGTGCCCTAGTAAGTTGATTTCCATTTAGGATGGGCTGCTACTGGGGTGATTTATGAAAATTCTTCTTCCGTTCCTTCCATACTTATCACTTTCCATATTTATTCCTTTCATCTCCCCTATCCTTGTTTGGGCATTGGGATTGGATACACTAGGAAGGGTTGTACCTTACCTTGCGGGAAGAAGGGGCTAAAGGCCTAAAGGGTAAAATTAACTAGCAAGAGTTAAAAGACAATGTTGAAACCTTCGAGATGCTTTGCCTAGGCATCCCCTAGAAATCAGTGAAAATCTTCTCAGTAATAAAAGTGGACCCATAAGACAACATAAATACTCAAGGTACTAGTTGATGCATAAGAGGTCTCATCACTAGCCAACCTATTCTGACCATGGGCATGTAGCAGTATGACACTACCACCTATTTGGTAATCAAGCCATGGTAGTGGCTCTTGGTGGCATAACTAAGAGAAATGAGGTCTCATCACGAGCCAACCCTCTCATTTCTGTGAAATGTTTGTGGATAATGTTGTCACCTATGGTCATCAAGCCAGGACAATGACCCTCAACTATTTCCTTGAATCACAAGAGAAAAATGTCAAAAGAAATAAAGCTAAGTATAAAAGACAATGAATGGGATAGGAAACAATTGAATTCATGACAAGGTGTGGCTCACTCTCTACAAAGGCACCCACATGTAAGACTTTACATTTTCCTGTTATTACATGCACCCCATGCCCAAATATTTACCCCATACACTTACATGACTTGGACTAGATCCCACTTGGGAAACACCCAAACTTAAGAGAGGTTAGCCCAATAGGAAACCATGAGACCTTCTCCAAACCTAACTTGTCAAATTGCATAACGTCTTTGAGCATTTTTTTGGGTTAAAGGGGGTTTGATGCACATGTTTGGGTAATTTAATTATTGGATGTGATTTAGATGCTATGATCCCTATGACTTATTAACCCCCTAGAGGACGTACTTTTTGTTGCTGCAGGACCTTTCCCAGTGGACAAGTACACATGAGAGAATGATTAGCTTGGGCCTTCATGGGGGCTTAAAGCCCACAGATGGATGCTGAAACCCCAACCATGGGTAAGACGAGATTGAAAACTTGCACCAGTAGAAAGAGGGATTTTGCCTTTGGAGGCACCTTGGCAGACCTAGACCCATGGGACCTTGATCTTCACACATGGACGTTAGCCCTTGAGGGCTCTTAACGCCACCATGATTGCAAGATACCAGGTATATAAAATATGCAGAACATAAATAAAATGCTAGAAATGGCAGAATAACAGTAAAATATCCAGCATAATCTTCACAATACACAGAAATGATATACGGAATAGCAATAGAAAAGCACTTTGATTCAGAAGGCAATGTTCACAGGCCTCTTCGAGGGGGAAACCTCCAGTCGAGAAACGCTTTGTTACAATAATCTCCAAGCTAGGGTTTTCATACCCTCGACCCTTATTTATACTAAATATGTCTATTAAGAGAAGCATCTAGAGGAAGATCCTTCTAGAAGCGGAAGCTTCTATTAGGTATTCTTACATCCACCTTATTCTATTTTATTGAAAGGTCTTATTAATATTGACCTTTATTACATCCGAATACATTGATCTACCTATGTGCGGGTGAGGACCTTAACATGTCTGCCCCCTTAAAAACAACCTTGTCCTCAAGGCTTGAGATGTGGAAACTGCTGCAGAATGGTAGCTGGTTCCCAAGTGGCATCTGCTGGAGTCATATCTTTCCACTATACTAGCACTTCCTTGATGGTTCTCTGATGCAGGCGACGCTCCCGCTGGTCCAAAACTTCTTTTGGTTGTAGCCAAATGGATCCTTCTTCAGCTAACTCTGGAAGGTTGGTTTGAATTTGGCACCTGGTTCCAATCACCTTCTTCAAGCATGAAACATGAAAAACATGATGTAGCTTCGACTGACTGGGAAGAGCTAACTGATATGAGACTTGTCCCACACGCTTGAGAACTGTGTAAGGGCCATAAAATTTGGGTGCTAGCTTCTGACACTGCTCGGCCTTGAGGGAAGTTTGCTTATATGGTTGCAGTCGCAGAAACACCTGATCCCCTTCTACAAATTGACGTTCGG
>ML810858.1:172415-188191 GCA_009831015.1 Picea engelmannii
TAGCACCTGTATTGTTAATGCTAGCTAGTAGTAAATGAAATTCTAATGTTATTTGAATGGCAGAGCTATTGTGAGATAGAATATAATGGCATTGTTATTAGGAGATGGTCAAGTCTTGATTATTATGTTAGGGCGAAGTAGTAGTACCTTCACTAAAAAGGTAAATTATCAAGCTTATTACTGGGAATGAGGAAAGGCCTTATGTGTGCGATTAAGAAATGAATTAATTTATGAATTCAATTAATAGAGGAATTGTTTTATGTATTTAATTAAGGAAGGAGACTCCTTGGATTAGGTGGAGGTTGCAAATCATAGGGGTAACGAATATTTAATGTATAGTCTTGAATTATGTTTTTTTTTTTTTGACATAGGACTCAAATTCTGAATTGGCGATGCCTGGTTAGGGGTATTGTTTAAGGATTTATTCAGGTGTTGATGTCTTAGGGCTATTTAGGCCGACTCCTTCATCCACATTATTGCGACGTGCCCTTCAGGACGCACCACGTGCTCCAAGGGTGCCACTCGCCAACTGAGTTTCTTTTGTGCGACGTGCCCTTCAGGATGCACCACGTGCTCCAAGGGTGCCACTCGCCAACTGGACTGATTGGTAGACATATATAACCCCTGGAGTCAACACTCCGCCAGGGGAACTTGTGGGAGACTAAGGGTTCTAAGGAATAAGGCCCCCGCCTTATTGCGCGCCCCTTAGAATCATCGTGAGCGACTGTCACAGTCTGCCCTCACGACATCATGGATCCTCTCGAACTAGGTAATCGTTAACCTACAGTTCGAGCCACGGATGGAGTGCTAGTAGGCGGTGGCAGGGATGCTGTCCACCCCTCTCCCTCAACCTCTTTGGAAATCGTGTGTGGCCCCTTTACTCCATATGTGAGTCTGGTCAGCAAGCTATCGTCAGCCTGCATCATCAACAATCATGTCAGAAATGTCAACATCGTATCATCGAATCAAATGAAATATAACAGTAAATAAATCAACCCAAAACCACACTCCCTGACTCAATCCGGAGTCCAAGGGGTTCCATCGATGCCTCTGTATCCTCAAGGTCCAAAACCCTACACATTCAATAGAGCAGAGTCAACAACACATGTGTCAATCAAACTAGTAAAACATCACGTCGTCTGTCAATCGCATCATAATCAAGTATAAATGGTTTAACATCACAAAAGTCCAGATCACTTGCGAGCAAGTGTCCTCAAAAATAAGTTTTCTCCATGCGCTAGAGCGGGATGTTACAATACCAAGCTCGATGATCCTGCTTCAAACCATAAAGAAACTTCATAAGTCGACAAATAAAATTTGAATTTGTCACAAAACTAGGTGGCTATTCCATGAAAAATTCTTCAGATAGGTTTCCATGAAGAAATACATTCTTCAGATCCATCTGATGGATTTTCCATCCAAAACAAGCATCAAGAAAAATAATCAGTCGAATGGAGTTCATCTTTGCGACAAGGGAAAAATTTTCAGTGTAGTCGATGCCTTCTTGTTGAGAAAATCTCTTCGGAAATAGGTGCACTTTATGTCGCTCAACAACACTTTCATAGGTAAATTTGGTCCGGTAGACCCATTGACACTTCACAATGTTTTTTCCTTATGGTCAGAGAACCAAGTCCCAAGTGTGATTCTTCGACAAAGAATCAATTTATATTTGCATGGCCTGCTCCCATTCATATTGTCCTTCAACATTTGAGTAGGTAACAATATCAAAGGTTCCAAGTACATGAGTCATCAAGGAAACACCAACATGTTTCTTTTGACTTCAAGTTTTTCGTCCGTAAGAGGCATATTCAACATTAGCTACAACAAATTTAATTGTCTCGGAAACCCATCTAGGTAGACAAGAAACAAGTGAATTACTATTCAATTCAACAGGTCGATTAGAATTCATAGGGTCTTCAGTCAACGGACCAGTAGAGACAAAGGACGATAGACTAGTCGAATCAGAGGTGGATGGTCTAATCAAAAAATGAAAAATGTTCGACTGTCCAGTCGAAGGACTGAAGTATGGAATATGAGAGCCAGTGTTAGAGACAACATCAAAGGAATCATCCTCCAGAAATCCAAAGGAGGTATTCAACAACTTAATTCCAGAATAATTCTCATCAAACCATACATTTTGTTTGATAATGATTTTCGGTTTGACATGATCAAATAGTCAATAGGATTTCGACTATTCAGAGTATCCCATCATGATTCAAGCGTAACTCTTTGCATCGAACTTATTTATGCAATCATTAGGAGTGTAATCCCATGCAACACATCCAAACAAACATAGGTGGATAACTAAATGCTTCTTCCCATACCATTGTTTGACTGGAGTTATGTAAGGAAAAACTCTAGTTGAGATGTGATTGAGAAAATAATTTGCACAGTATACCGCTTCATCCCATAAGAGAGGAGGCAGATCCTTAGCTTGCAAAAGACATATAGCCATTTCTACTAATGCCCGATTCTTGTATTCTGCGAAGCCATTCTGCTGAGGTGTGTGAGGAACTGATTGCTGCTTGTCAATACCAGATCAAAGCAGGTATTATTCAAAAGGCCGATTGATATACTCACCACCACTGTCTAATCTCAAGCATTTAATGGGTCGACCACATTTCTTTTTAGCAAAGGCATGAAATCCCTTGAACTTTTCAAAGACAAGGTTCTTATTTTTCAAAAAGTAAATCCATGTAAACCGGAGAGGTCATCAAGGAAAGTCAAAATATACCTTGCACCTGCCAGTGAAGGTAGATTGATGAAACAAACATCACTGTGAACCAACTCTAGTAGGTTCTTTGCTCGCCATGCTTTTCTAGAGTCGAATGGTTCCTGATGATGCTTCCCAAGAACATAGCCATTACAGATTCCTTCAGGGGGAAACACCTTCGATAAACCGATAACCATGTTCTGAGTTTCCAGTGCCTCGAGACTTCGAAAATTCAAATGTATGAGTTACTCATGCCAAATTAAATTTTGCTCATTGGTGTGAGAAACATGTGAAGTCAGTTCATTGTCACGTTGAGTCACGTCATGGAATTTGTACAAACTTTTTGTTGGGTCGAGAAGCTTGTCAACGACAATTGACTTGCCTTACTTCAAATCATGAACATAGAACTGATTTTCCCAAAATTCCACAGTCTTACCTGTTCGAGTTAATTGAGAAAAAAAATAGATTGGAACTGAGGTTTGACACATGATAGACATCGACAATGTTCCCATGTTGACAAGCAACATCACCCTGACCAACAACATCCAGAGCAAAATCATCAACAACATAAATTTTCCTTTCCTTAACTTCATCCAACTACGTGAAAAAGGGGGCATCCTTAGCCATGTGATGAGTGCACCCAAATTCGACTACCCATTCATTCTACCCAGAATGAGACAAAAAGACCTCATAAGTATTGACTTGGAAGGTAAAATTATCAGCGGGTCGACAGACAATGGAAACGTCTTCTTCAAGGCATTTAACCTTCTCCTCTAACTTGTCTCTCTTATTATAACATACTTTCTTCTCATGTCCAATCTTTCCACAATACTGAAATGTCTTCTTCTTTCGACTTCGTTGTGGTTGTCTCTACGGTTTCTTGTAATTGTATGCAAGTTTATGTGTAGAGGCATCAAACTGTACTCTATCCTTGGGATCCATATTTCCCTTTCCTTTGAGCAAGTGGGCTTGGTATTTACCACCAAGCTTGCATTCTTCAAACAGTCTGTGCTGATCAATAATCAAAATACCATAGAAAAATTCAAAGGTGTTATCATTACCATCTTCCTTGCGTGATTTATAGTTAGTGAAAAAACTCGACATAAACACATTGAATGGTGTTCTCTAGTTCATCAGGACCAACTCGATGATTTAGCCATCCTTCTTCTGATAGTTCTTTCCACATTCACCCAATTTCAATTGGACTTCTTTGACACATTCAAAATAGTCCTCCATTCTATAAAAATAATGAGGATTGAGAGAGATCAACTCTTTCTTCAACTACATGACGTGGCTCTCGTCAAATCAGTTGAACAACGACTTCAAATTATTATAGACTTGATGAGGGCAGTCGATTCCATTGAGGTGAAATCAAATCTCCCGTGAGATGTAGGTCGTGATGACCTACACAGGCTCATCCTTCTTTCCATCAACAACAAAATTTGCATGGTCGTCTATTGGATATGGAATTGCAACCTTCATATACTTCCATAGTCCTTTTCTCTTCAATAGGGTTTCCATATTTGGTGCCCATACATCATAATTTGATCCATTAAGAATAACAAGATCAATCTTCGATATCTAGACATAAACCGATCTATTTCAATAAGTTCTAATCAACAAACCACTGGCCCAGAGTCAATCACACAAAAAATCTGACTCATAATGGTTTGCAGATAATAGGTCGAGGTTTTAAACCATTGACTCTAATACCATGCTGGGGAATAAGGTGGAACATGACATGAAACAAAAGACATAGTATTGTAGATAATAAAAGAGGAACATAATTTCGAAGACAAATGGTAGTGTCTAAATACACCGTTACATTACTTAAGTAGAACGCACTCTGATCAAAACATCACAATGCATGTTGTACATCTTGATCCGCATGATCTGTTTCACAATCTCCATGATGAAAAGGACCCAAGGGGCCTTCTTTTTATAGTCTCAAGATCTAATCGATTTCCATAGAATCCTAAATATCTTGTGCACATGCAACTGTCCACTGTTAGATTTGAGTCTATCAAATTCATGCTGTCAAGTTGGCTTGACAAGGATGCTCGACCCGACTGCCTACGCATCCAACTCATAATTGATTGCTGGGATGGTTGATCCACTACTTGAATATCTTCGATTTCTGATCGACTGTCCAACTGACAGGCACGTCAACTACTCAATCGACTGGTGTAGTGTGCTTGTCAATCGCCCGACCGACTGTATCCAAATGTAGGTTGACCTCTCGACCAACTGAACCCATGAGATGTGTGATAAAACATCAATGCTTGATGTTCCAACACTCATACCAATTTGGTACTTTTACCGATACTTAATGTGCACAACATTTTATCAACATTTATTTCACATAAATACCCTTAAGTGAATAAAAATGGTCCAAGATTTCATTAACATCATAAAGTGGTAATCTAATAAGAGGGCCACTTCTATTATTTAGTGAACAAGAGTGTGAGAGCACACTCAATGAAGTTGATATGTTGTAGAAGTAAGGATTCGTTCACAGCCAAAACAAATGCCTAACATTTGATCAACATTTATATCACATGATTACCCATAACTGAATACAAAATTGCTCAAGATTTCATTAATATTATTAGTGGTAAATTAATAAAAGGGGCCACTTCAATTATTTAGTCAATGAAAGTGTGAGAGAACCACTCAATAAAGTTATGCCTCACATTTATGAATCTTCCCATGTGTTGGTTTCAATCACTTTAGATAGAGCCCCAAAGGTAATAGAAATGCTTTGTTTTTGTCACTGTTTTGTGTCATTAGTATGGGGAGGTGTTATTCTTTTTAACAAAATTTTACAAGTGATATAACATTATTTTACATTCAAGTAGGCCCCTATATGTGAGACATGATACACAAACTAACTTTAGAGAAAGTAACGAGGAAGTACACTTGCCAATGAAAACTAAATATTAAAACCTAATAGTACATGACTTAACAACTAGTGGTCCTACAAAACCACATTGATACCATAAAACGTCCAAATTGAATTCCTCCCATAGACATAGAAACATGTTACTATTGTGACCCATGGTTGTTAATTTGGATGTCTAATTGTCTTGTCCATCATAATGTCTAGACTGATGTTTCTTATACCATCCAAACATTAGACATTATATTGCGCTATTTAGTATGGACGTTATTATGTCCAAAGTAAACGTTGAAGAAACACCTAGAAAGGCATATCCTTAAAATTGCATTTAGTTGGGACCTAAAAAGAATGGGAGAAAAAGGAAAGCTATAGGACATGCATGTCCCATCCAAATTTTTTTTTTTTTATGTCTTCTTGGCATGTTGGTGGGCCGTGTTTAGGTAGTGTTGAAATTTCAAACTCAAATATTTTTCCTTTGTTAAACATTATACACATACTTCTAAATTATAAGTGATATAAAATTGTCTAAATTATAAGTGATATAAAATTGAATGATCACAAAATCACTTAAAATGCCAAACTTTGCCCCGTGAAGGAGAAAGTGCCACAAGTGCCATCAATCAAAATTAAAGTGTTAACAACCTTAAAGTGTCAACACCCTCTTACAAAAAACTATTTTGTATTTATTTATTATTATTTTGATTCAAATGATTATAATTTGTATTAAAATATGGTTGTGGCTACATCATAAAACATATTAATTCAGAACAAAAATATAATTGGTTAAAGTCAGGTTTTTAAGACGTTTGAAAATCTCAAAAATTCTACCTATAAATTGGACTATTCTTATTTTACTAGAAATATAACTAAAAATATGATTGGTATAGATCCCAACAAATTGATCTAGAAACAAAACTATCTTACACATCATTTTAAAGAAACCCATACTTAATAGAAGACATGCCCACTAAGGACTTCTTGTTTCATATGTTAGACTGTGAGTCCCTAAACAATCACAAAGTCCAAGATCATCTTATGATTTGTCATCCTTATCTATTGATGAGGTGTTTTCATTATCCATTGATGAGTTGTTAGTGAGATTTAGATCTATAAGTGGTCAAATACATGTACAATATTGAAATTATTGGATGAATACATGTGTTGTATATAACTTAAAGCCTTTTTCGCCAAATTCTTATCGCTTGTTATGCTTGTTCTATTTCTTAAAATGGTATTGGAGAACCTTGAGTCTTAAGGCCATGATAACTTCATGATGCCTCCATATTAGTTATCTATGAGAGGTTCCTTGTGAGTAGTCTAAGTTGAATGTTTCTCCATGGTAGTGATATGTGAGAGGTGTAGCCTAAGGTAAATAAATATTGATGCTATGAAATTGCTTCTTCGTAGTGATTTGTGAGAGAGAAGCTACACTACCTACACCAACGAAACATAGATCTATGTTCATTTGAACACACAATGGCAAAGACAAGGTCACCATTCTGTTCTTTTCTTGTTGAGTTAATTATCCATTATTTTCCTACATTTTGGAAAATATTTTCTACATGTTGTATGTGTGATCTCTTGGTGAGGAGATAATTGAATGACAAATTACTTAGGTATATGTCTACAAAACAGTGAGTTCAGATCTAGTTGTGATCATAATATAGATATAATTTATGAATATCATATATTTGGTATAGATCTGGTTTATCACAGAGAAAATCTATAGATCAATCTATTCTTGGAGTAGTTGCTGCTATAAAGCACATCGGTGTTGAGGATTTGTGCACAGTGATCTATCACATAAATTTCTCACAGTTTGATGGATCTAGCATTTTCTTTTCCGTAGTTTTGGATATATTTGGGTGTTCCTTAAGATCATTTATGGAGTTTCTCTCATTATGTGAAGGGACATCTTTTGCATAACTCTTGACATTTGTTTTCCTAGTTTTGATGGAAGCAATCCAACGTTATAATGCTCGGAGAATTAACATATTCAGAAAATTAACACGTGGCATTGCCATCCTAGATGAAGTGGGTGATGATTTTTCAGGCCATTTTTGTGTGCCATAAGAAAAATCACCTATTTTAGCCTTTGTTAAATGTTTTGTGCACTGATACACATCCCACAGTTGGGCAGACACATGCAGGGTATCCAATTCCATTTCATTGTCCTTGCCCTTGAAACTTATTTCTCATGTATTGCGAGGTAAAAATTGAAACTGCTATGGAGTATGCCAATAGTCAATATCCCTTGAAGCTTGATTATCATCATTGATATTGCCCCCTGTTAGGTGCAAGGTGAGAAAATTGTTGAAGGGATCCAAGCTTGAGCTTTTGGATTCTTTTGTTCTTCTATGGTTAATCACTGTATTTGGTGGTTTTGTTAGTTGATAACTAACCATTTTTACTTGATTAATATAGTGGTTTTGGTTGACCACTAACCATTTTCACTTGATACCATTTTCAAAATCAAATCATTGTAAACATCACAATTTGGGGTGCATTAAGTACCCGACAACCTAGGGTTAGAAACAAGCAAGTAAGCATGACACATAAGAAAACATATAAGAAAGTGAGTGAGTATGAGCGAGCATGACGAGTGAAAAATCTAAAATGGGTAAAAGAGTAAAGAGTTTACAAAATGCTAATAAAAAAATCAAAGAATTACAAGACTCCTTACATGAATTTTCTAATTGGGTTATTGATATTCACAAACAAATTGATTTGAAAGATAAACTGATTGAAGGACTTCAACTAAAATTAATAGGAAATGAGCAACACATTAAGAATATGGTTGATGCAACATTTGCAACAAATTTCATTAGACAAAAGGTTAATGCAACTTGTTACACATGATCTAATGCAAATGGTTTTTTTTTTGTTGTGATACACATGACCTGATGGTTGATACATAAACAAAATAAAATATGGTTGATGATTCCTTAACTAATCATGAGATTGAATCATATAGTGAATTGATGAAAACAAATTTTGAAGATGAGTAACAAGAAGAAGTAAGGAGTGATACCAAAAAAAAATCAGTGAAAGTTAACTTCAATTTTCTTTTAGAGTTACAAAAGAAATCTGTCATGGATGTATGGAAGAACATCAAGTAGAAAATGATATTTCTAAGCCTATAATTAGACTTTGGGAGGAAATATACGACAACAAATTCAAAATAGAACTTGGATATGATAAGGAAGTTACCTTTCAGATTCTCGACTATTCCCTGAGTGATCCACTTCTATTGTTGTTAGTTCAACATCAGAATGCTAAGTGCCAACATTTTCATCGATTTGGTCACATGGAGAATCAATGTTTTGGTCTCCATCCTTGCTTTCATTGTGAGAAGATAGACCATCATCTATATAAATGTTAAAATAATAAGAAGGATATAATGTCAATAATTCATTATGATTGGATAAATTCTTGGCATTGGAATCAACAAGTCAAAAAGTTGCATAACTCTTACTGTATAGTTTAGACACAAATAAAGACACATTTTCATGGAGAAATCACAAAATAAAAAGGATTTCAAACAATTGTTATATATGATACTTTTGGGCATGATTGGGGCCCATTCTAAATTGAAAATTGATTTCAAATGGTTTTTCCTTGTACCTTAAGGAGGGGTGGGTGTTACACATTATTTTGGTCACCCCAGTGATCCATTGATAACATGTGTTCATGTTCCCATGAAAAGATAAAAATAGTCTTTCTCCACGAGGAAAGTGACTAACTTTCTCTTCTAAAAAACCCTATTAAGGAAGGCTGTCGCAAGATGCATTATACATAGGGTGCGACGATGCCTGATCGTCGCCCCCTGCTCTAGGTATGGACTGTGAAGTCTCTGCAGGCTGCACTATACCTAGGGTGCGACGATTCCAAAAGCTAAGAAAAGGTCAAGTTTCACGAATGTTGTAGAAGGGGATCTTCTAGAAGATGAGGTGGCCTCCAAACGGTTTGGATCTTACTTGCTTCTCTGATTAGGTGGGATCATCCTAATCTCCTCATCCATCTCTCTTTCACACTATATAAAGAGGGATCTCTCATGGAAAAGACTAAGGTTGGATAGGCTAAGAATTGGATGAAGAATTCTACTTCAACTCATGCTTGAGAGCTTCATTTCAGTTCATCAAGTTATTGTGGATATTCTTCATTCAAGGTTGGAGAAAAAGTGTGTGTGTTGGATCAAAGGGCCATCGAAAGGGGACCTTGTGAAATCAAGACTTTGGTTGTAATCTCCACTTTCATTTTAATATGATACAACAATATGTTTCTTTCCCACAAAACTAGTCTTGTTTTATTGTATGATTCCTTGATCACGTACATAGGTTCTTGTTGAGTATATTATATTGCTCTCACTTTGGTTGGCTTGTGTTCCCTTGGAGATTCAATATCACAAGAGAATTGGAGTGGATCTAGGATGGCAATGGCAAGAGGAAACACCATTTAAAAGGTATGGTGTCTATCTCTTGTTAATTAATAAACTCAATAGTTAGAACTTAGGGAAAGTATCATATTCTATTCTATTTTGTTCTAGTTTCCAGTGGGATCTAGGGAGATCTGTTTATTTCCGCATTTACCGATTAATCCGATAACAATGGGGGATAGTACAAAATTAAAATGAAAAAGGTTCTCTCTTGCACTAAAGGGGTAGTATACTATACTGATGAAGACACAATTGAACTCTCTTTCATCGTTAATGGTCAATCAAAATCACCAAATACATGGTATCAAGTGAAAATGGTGAGTGGTAAACCAAAACCACCACATTAATCAAGTCAAAATGGTTAGTGGTCAACCAACAAAACCACCAGATATAGTGATGAACCATTGATGAACATAATAATCCAAAAGATCAAGTTTGGATCCATTCAACGATCTTCTCACCTTGCACATGACATGGGGGAATGCCAATGACGATAGTCCGACTTCAAGTTTTACAGTTCTATCCATCAAAATTCAATCAAAATTTGAGAATTTCGGCATGACAATTGGTCTCTTCAACAAGATATCTACAATTCGATGAACTTCAATCAATCTCATCAAATCAATATAATTGGGAAGATCTAGCATGGAATCTAGAATCTTCTCATTGCTCTTCAATTATTCATTGGGATGTTGTTTAACATCTAATTGTGTCTAAATTCAGAGAGAACTTTTGTGATCCTACTTGTTCATTGATAACCGTATTTGTTCATAAAATAACATAAGATGTTAGTTTCTTCTTTCTAAATTACTTGGAAAATGATCAAGAAATCATGGAATGTTCAGACATGACAATTGTTCACTTCTAGAAATTCTATTTTTTCAAAGTTCAGTTCAAATGAAAACAAAGTTACCAACTTGAAAAGAACCCTTCGAAGTTCTCACTTTTTAGCGGTCATATTTAGTGGTTGTTTGTACCCCCGTTTTAAAAAATGACACTATTGGCATAACCATTTTTTGTGGGGTGGTTAAATTGTAACTTGTCTGAAATCACGACCTTGACAATTGATACCATTGTAGAAAATTGACTCTCGAATTGAAAAATGATGCTTCCAATAACACCATTTTTTTTGTTGGAGTTAAAATTACAACTTAGTTGAAATTGTGATGTTGACAATATGAACCAAATAAAAAATTAAAATCAGCTCCTAAAACCGTAAGCAAGTTAAAAACAATTAAAGAAAATAACAGAATTAAAAAAAAAATCCATACACAAACTAAAAAAAACAAATTAAAAAATTTCATAAACAATTTAAAAAATGAAAAAGAGACAATAACACCTTAAAAAATAAAAATAATTACATAACACATTAACAAAATAAAAATAAAAAACAACACAAAACTTAAAAAAAAATGGAAAATTTAAAAAACCTTTAAAAACTAAATTTAAGTTAAAAAAACACATATAAAAACTATTTATTTTTTTAAACACCTTAAAATTTAAAAAAACCTAAAAATTTAAAAGACCCAAAAACAAAACTAAAAAGGCAAAAACAAAATTTTAAATAGAAAAATACTAGAGATTCTCAAGATAGAGATTATTGACCATTGAGAGTCGACTAGTTAGGGGTGCGTCTCATTGTGTATCACTCCAAATTGTGGTTGGCTGCATTGAGAAATTTTATGATCTTGAAGATCATCAATAACACGTGCCTCTGTTCTTGGACATTGACATGACCTTTCAAAACCATTGGCATATCTTAATGAGCGTTAGCATATTTTCGACACCGTAGTGATATCTGATTGATGGTAATAATAATTAGTTGTACTATTGGAAACCCCAAGACTGTTGGCATATTTTTAAAGAGTGTTGGCATATTTCCAAGACAATTAGCTTATCCTTCCAACAACGTTGGCATATTTTTAAGACTGCTGACATAACATTTCAAGATCGTTGGCATATCAACACGACCATTGGCATATCGAAATAGAAGTTCTTTGCTCAGTAGTGAAACAAAAGTTCTTCTCTCAATAGTGAGAAGAGGTTGTCTAATTATATAGCCATAGCCACATACGTGAGGTATCATAATTGTAATTTTTTTGATCGGTTTTTGTTTAAGAAAGTGCATTCTCTTGTTTCTGTTGTTGGTGTTGGTGTGGTGCCCAATGGAAAATATAACTATTTAGAGTAAGGGAGATAGAGCATACCCTAATATTCAATGATCTTTGGGATGATATTTGTGATGGAGATACCAAACCTATCAAACTGACAATAGATAAAGAGCTTTCCATATGGACGAATAAAGACAAGAAAGCTTATGCCTTGAGTGTTGCTTCTGTAAGTGAAGAGGTGCGTCATCATATCAAATTTATCAAAGTTTCTTCGAGTGTTTTGAATAAGTTGAAAGATCTGTATGATTCGCACTTAGAACTAGAGCTACTTCAATTGTTGATGAAATTCTTCAACTTAGAAATGAAGGATAATGATCTCATGGATTTAGTCTTCGAAATTAAAGCCATCATGCATGACGTTGATGCTATTGGTGTGAAGATAGACATTTCCCTCATGGTATTCATCAAGGTTCTTTATCCCACATATTCTCACTTTCTTGAATCGGTTCAAGATACTGGACAACTGCAGTCCCTTGATTTTGACTCTTTGGTGGAGAAAATTGCAGAAAGTGAGGAGGATTTCAGGAAGAAGACAACTCATCCCATTGGAGAGACCGCGTGCCTTGCTTAAAAAGGGAATAATCAATCACATGATTCTTCTAGATAAGGTAGTAAGAGAGGACATTGAAGATTTTTGGAGGCAGGGGGTAGGCACATTCAAGGTGAGCGATTTGATTTTCACTATGCCTGTTGTGGAAAGAATGTACATGAAGAAAATACATGTAGAATCCCATGGCATAAAATCAAAGACACACATGAAAAAAAGAAAGAAAAAAGAAAATCTCCCGAATTCACTCATTTGGTTGTTTCTTATTATAATATTGCAATAAATGAAGATTTGTTCAAATCTTTATTTGATTCTTGGAGATATGCCCAGTTGCTTGACATTGGTGCTACTTTCCACATGAAATTTCAGAGAGATTCCTTTGAAGAATTGAATGACAATGTAGAGGGTGTAGTGTAATTTGTAGATAGATCTAGTCTCAAACCTGCAAGAATTGATACCATCAGGCTCAAATTGCCTGGATTTCCACATTTTCTTTTGCATGATATTCTTTATCTTCCTGAGTTGTGGAGGAAATTGTTGTCCCTTGTGCACATTCAATATCAAGCTCATTTCATTCACATGTTTGATGGAAAAGTTGAAACAAGGAGGTATTTTGATAACATGGTCGTCATAATAGGATGGGAGGATGACAAATTGTTGAATTTGAAAGGGACATCTACACATACATAGAATTTTGAATACCTTTCTCACTATGATGAAGGTACATTGTATTTCTTGTGTAGCATGATTTATTTTGGCACATCAACTATAATATTCTTCTATAGTGAAGAAAAATGGTGTTTTCGGTTTTTCCTACCATTCCAAGGATTTTGAAGCAATGTGAGGCTTGTATCCTTTAGAAACATAGCAAACAACCTTTTCATGATTCCACTTCGAGAGCATATAGAAAGATAGAATCAAATACACTTTGATTTGCATGGTCCCATACCTGTTTCATCTTCTTGTGGTAATAAATATATCATGACTTTGATTGATGACTACACTAGGATGTGTTGGGTATATTTTTTGAAACATAAGTCTCAAGTATTTGAAACATTTAAAAATTTTCATGTACAGATTGAAAATGAAGCATAATATAGTATTCGCACTCTTCGTACTGATAATGGATGGGGATATACCTCTATTGAGTTTGAAATATATCTTCATCAACATGGAATCAAACATCAAACCACTGTTCCATACAATCCTCAACAAAATGGTGTAGCAAAAAGAATGAACTTGACACTCTTGAATATGGTATGTTCAATGCTATTTTTCAAGAATGTGAAGTTGGTGTAGTTTTATGTGCAGTCTATGCGAGAAAAAAAATTCCATCTCATGCTCTTGGGAGCATACTCCTTATGAAATGTGGTATGGCCATATTCCTTTAGTGACACAGCTCAAGGTTTTTGGTTCCACTTGTTATACCTTAATTCCTAAGGAATACAGAAACAAATTTTGTGCAAGGAGTCAAAGTGCATCTTCTTGGGGTACTCAAATACCACCAAGGCATATTGTTTTTACGATGAGGTAAACAAAAAGTTCATTCTTTCTAGAGATGTGGTTTTTATTGAATCCACTAAGAATCACAAGATTGTTGAGTGACAACTTGATCACTTGGATAGATTCACCCATGTAAAGACACATCATGAGTTTGATACTGAGATTCCACATCTTGAAGGGGGGATCCCTATCTTGGATCAAAATATGGAATCTCCTTTTGAAGTGCTTGAAGAAGATCCAACCACATCATCAAAACATGAAGTTCAATTGGATGATGTGATTGAGAGGATTGAAAGGATGAACCTTGATGATAATGCAACACCATATCAATCAGTTGAGAAACCTGAACCATCACAAAAATGTCCAAAGCGGCTCATAAAGACACTTGAAAGTGTTCATCTCGATGAGGTTGGAAAGATATGAACCAAACGCTCAACAAGACAAGATGATGGAGGTGATGTAGATAATTCATATTAAATCAATGTAAATGATAAGAATGTTTCATATGATTGCGAATTGAATTTATCTACTAACACTGAACCAACTTCCTTTAAAGAAGCTACTTCTCATGACGAGTGGAAATAATCCATGCAGAAGGAGTATGATGCTCTCATCAATAATGGGACATGGAAGCTGGTGGATCCTCCATTTGGAACCAAACCAATTGGCTGCAGGTGGGTCTACAAGAATAAGTACAAATAAGATGGATCACTTGACAAGCATAAGGCGAGGCTTGTGGCAAAAGTATATGCACAGAAAGAAGCCATAAAATATGAGAATATGTTTTACCCCATAGCAAAATGGGCTACCATTTGTGCATTGTTGGATTTGGCAACACATAATAGGTGGAATATTCATCACATGGATGCAAAGACAACCTTCTTGAATGGAGACTTGAAAGAGAACACCTACATGTCTCAACCAAAAGGATTTGATGTGAAGGGTCAAGAACAAAAGGTATGCAATATCATCAAGTCTTTATTTGGCCTAAAACAAGCACCTCATGCATATTATGAAAAATATAATTGAGCATCTTTTGAAGATTAAATTCAATCATTTTAATCTTGTTGATACAACTTTGTTTGTCAAAAAAGATGGAAAAATTGTTGTATATCTTGTCACAGTGTATGTCGACTATAGTTTGATAACAAGGAACAATGAAATATAAATTGCATCCATAAAGAAAGAATTAAAGAAGGGTTTTGAGATGATAGACATGGGATATCTTCACTACTACTTAGGAATTGAAGTAACTCATAATCCAAGGTGTATATTCATCTCCCAAAAGAAGTACATTAGAGTGTTGTTGAATAAAATTGGCATGACGGGTTGTAATCCTCTCTCTACTCCAACGGAACAAAATTTGAAGCTAACATCAAAAGAAGGGAATGAATTTGAGGATGCAACTAAATATAGTTTTCTCCTGGGGAAACTTATCTACTTTACTACTACTAGACTAAGTATTTCATTTGTAGTTGGGATCCTTTCTAGGTTCATGCAAAAACCTT
>ML810858.1:201447-269008 GCA_009831015.1 Picea engelmannii
GAGATGTGTGATAAAACATCAATGCTTGATGTTCCAACACTCATACCAATTTGGTACTTTTACCGATACTTAATGTGCACAACATTTTATCAACATTTATTTCACATAAATACCCTTAAGTGAATAAAAATGGTCCAAGATTTCATTAACATCATAAAGTGGTAATCTAATAAGAGGGCCACTTCTATTATTTAGTGAACAAGAGTGTGAGAGCACACTCAATGAAGTTGATATGTTGTAGAAGTAAGGATTCGTTCACAGCCAAAACAAATGCCTAACATTTGATCAACATTTATATCACATGATTACCCATAACTGAATACAAAATTGCTCAAGATTTCATTAATATTATTAGTGGTAAATTAATAAAAGGGGCCACTTCAATTATTTAGTCAATGAAAGTGTGAGAGAACCACTCAATAAAGTTATGCCTCACATTTATGAATCTTCCCATGTGTTGGTTTCAATCACTTTAGATAGAGCCCCAAAGGTAATAGAAATGCTTTGTTTTTGTCACTGTTTTGTGTCATTAGTATGGGGAGGTGTTATTCTTTTTAACAAAATTTTACAAGTGATATAACATTATTTTACATTCAAGTAGGCCCCTATATGTGAGACATGATACACAAACTAACTTTAGAGAAAGTAACGAGGAAGTACACTTGCCAATGAAAACTAAATATTAAAACCTAATAGTACATGACTTAACAACTAGTGGTCCTACAAAACCACATTGATACCATAAAACGTCCAAATTGAATTCCTCCCATAGACATAGAAACATGTTACTATTGTGACCCATGGTTGTTAATTTGGATGTCTAATTGTCTTGTCCATCATAATGTCTAGACTGATGTTTCTTATACCATCCAAACATTAGACATTATATTGCGCTATTTAGTATGGACGTTATTATGTCCAAAGTAAACGTTGAAGAAACACCTAGAAAGGCATATCCTTAAAATTGCATTTAGTTGGGACCTAAAAAGAATGGGAGAAAAAGGAAAGCTATAGGACATGCATGTCCCATCCAAATTTTTTTTTTTTTATGTCTTCTTGGCATGTTGGTGGGCCGTGTTTAGGTAGTGTTGAAATTTCAAACTCAAATATTTTTCCTTTGTTAAACATTATACACATACTTCTAAATTATAAGTGATATAAAATTGTCTAAATTATAAGTGATATAAAATTGAATGATCACAAAATCACTTAAAATGCCAAACTTTGCCCCGTGAAGGAGAAAGTGCCACAAGTGCCATCAATCAAAATTAAAGTGTTAACAACCTTAAAGTGTCAACACCCTCTTACAAAAAACTATTTTGTATTTATTTATTATTATTTTGATTCAAATGATTATAATTTGTATTAAAATATGGTTGTGGCTACATCATAAAACATATTAATTCAGAACAAAAATATAATTGGTTAAAGTCAGGTTTTTAAGACGTTTGAAAATCTCAAAAATTCTACCTATAAATTGGACTATTCTTATTTTACTAGAAATATAACTAAAAATATGATTGGTATAGATCCCAACAAATTGATCTAGAAACAAAACTATCTTACACATCATTTTAAAGAAACCCATACTTAATAGAAGACATGCCCACTAAGGACTTCTTGTTTCATATGTTAGACTGTGAGTCCCTAAACAATCACAAAGTCCAAGATCATCTTATGATTTGTCATCCTTATCTATTGATGAGGTGTTTTCATTATCCATTGATGAGTTGTTAGTGAGATTTAGATCTATAAGTGGTCAAATACATGTACAATATTGAAATTATTGGATGAATACATGTGTTGTATATAACTTAAAGCCTTTTTCGCCAAATTCTTATCGCTTGTTATGCTTGTTCTATTTCTTAAAATGGTATTGGAGAACCTTGAGTCTTAAGGCCATGATAACTTCATGATGCCTCCATATTAGTTATCTATGAGAGGTTCCTTGTGAGTAGTCTAAGTTGAATGTTTCTCCATGGTAGTGATATGTGAGAGGTGTAGCCTAAGGTAAATAAATATTGATGCTATGAAATTGCTTCTTCGTAGTGATTTGTGAGAGAGAAGCTACACTACCTACACCAACGAAACATAGATCTATGTTCATTTGAACACACAATGGCAAAGACAAGGTCACCATTCTGTTCTTTTCTTGTTGAGTTAATTATCCATTATTTTCCTACATTTTGGAAAATATTTTCTACATGTTGTATGTGTGATCTCTTGGTGAGGAGATAATTGAATGACAAATTACTTAGGTATATGTCTACAAAACAGTGAGTTCAGATCTAGTTGTGATCATAATATAGATATAATTTATGAATATCATATATTTGGTATAGATCTGGTTTATCACAGAGAAAATCTATAGATCAATCTATTCTTGGAGTAGTTGCTGCTATAAAGCACATCGGTGTTGAGGATTTGTGCACAGTGATCTATCACATAAATTTCTCACAGTTTGATGGATCTAGCATTTTCTTTTCCGTAGTTTTGGATATATTTGGGTGTTCCTTAAGATCATTTATGGAGTTTCTCTCATTATGTGAAGGGACATCTTTTGCATAACTCTTGACATTTGTTTTCCTAGTTTTGATGGAAGCAATCCAACGTTATAATGCTCGGAGAATTAACATATTCAGAAAATTAACACGTGGCATTGCCATCCTAGATGAAGTGGGTGATGATTTTTCAGGCCATTTTTGTGTGCCATAAGAAAAATCACCTATTTTAGCCTTTGTTAAATGTTTTGTGCACTGATACACATCCCACAGTTGGGCAGACACATGCAGGGTATCCAATTCCATTTCATTGTCCTTGCCCTTGAAACTTATTTCTCATGTATTGCGAGGTAAAAATTGAAACTGCTATGGAGTATGCCAATAGTCAATATCCCTTGAAGCTTGATTATCATCATTGATATTGCCCCCTGTTAGGTGCAAGGTGAGAAAATTGTTGAAGGGATCCAAGCTTGAGCTTTTGGATTCTTTTGTTCTTCTATGGTTAATCACTGTATTTGGTGGTTTTGTTAGTTGATAACTAACCATTTTTACTTGATTAATATAGTGGTTTTGGTTGACCACTAACCATTTTCACTTGATACCATTTTCAAAATCAAATCATTGTAAACATCACAATTTGGGGTGCATTAAGTACCCGACAACCTAGGGTTAGAAACAAGCAAGTAAGCATGACACATAAGAAAACATATAAGAAAGTGAGTGAGTATGAGCGAGCATGACGAGTGAAAAATCTAAAATGGGTAAAAGAGTAAAGAGTTTACAAAATGCTAATAAAAAAATCAAAGAATTACAAGACTCCTTACATGAATTTTCTAATTGGGTTATTGATATTCACAAACAAATTGATTTGAAAGATAAACTGATTGAAGGACTTCAACTAAAATTAATAGGAAATGAGCAACACATTAAGAATATGGTTGATGCAACATTTGCAACAAATTTCATTAGACAAAAGGTTAATGCAACTTGTTACACATGATCTAATGCAAATGGTTTTTTTTTTGTTGTGATACACATGACCTGATGGTTGATACATAAACAAAATAAAATATGGTTGATGATTCCTTAACTAATCATGAGATTGAATCATATAGTGAATTGATGAAAACAAATTTTGAAGATGAGTAACAAGAAGAAGTAAGGAGTGATACCAAAAAAAAATCAGTGAAAGTTAACTTCAATTTTCTTTTAGAGTTACAAAAGAAATCTGTCATGGATGTATGGAAGAACATCAAGTAGAAAATGATATTTCTAAGCCTATAATTAGACTTTGGGAGGAAATATACGACAACAAATTCAAAATAGAACTTGGATATGATAAGGAAGTTACCTTTCAGATTCTCGACTATTCCCTGAGTGATCCACTTCTATTGTTGTTAGTTCAACATCAGAATGCTAAGTGCCAACATTTTCATCGATTTGGTCACATGGAGAATCAATGTTTTGGTCTCCATCCTTGCTTTCATTGTGAGAAGATAGACCATCATCTATATAAATGTTAAAATAATAAGAAGGATATAATGTCAATAATTCATTATGATTGGATAAATTCTTGGCATTGGAATCAACAAGTCAAAAAGTTGCATAACTCTTACTGTATAGTTTAGACACAAATAAAGACACATTTTCATGGAGAAATCACAAAATAAAAAGGATTTCAAACAATTGTTATATATGATACTTTTGGGCATGATTGGGGCCCATTCTAAATTGAAAATTGATTTCAAATGGTTTTTCCTTGTACCTTAAGGAGGGGTGGGTGTTACACATTATTTTGGTCACCCCAGTGATCCATTGATAACATGTGTTCATGTTCCCATGAAAAGATAAAAATAGTCTTTCTCCACGAGGAAAGTGACTAACTTTCTCTTCTAAAAAACCCTATTAAGGAAGGCTGTCGCAAGATGCATTATACATAGGGTGCGACGATGCCTGATCGTCGCCCCCTGCTCTAGGTATGGACTGTGAAGTCTCTGCAGGCTGCACTATACCTAGGGTGCGACGATTCCAAAAGCTAAGAAAAGGTCAAGTTTCACGAATGTTGTAGAAGGGGATCTTCTAGAAGATGAGGTGGCCTCCAAACGGTTTGGATCTTACTTGCTTCTCTGATTAGGTGGGATCATCCTAATCTCCTCATCCATCTCTCTTTCACACTATATAAAGAGGGATCTCTCATGGAAAAGACTAAGGTTGGATAGGCTAAGAATTGGATGAAGAATTCTACTTCAACTCATGCTTGAGAGCTTCATTTCAGTTCATCAAGTTATTGTGGATATTCTTCATTCAAGGTTGGAGAAAAAGTGTGTGTGTTGGATCAAAGGGCCATCGAAAGGGGACCTTGTGAAATCAAGACTTTGGTTGTAATCTCCACTTTCATTTTAATATGATACAACAATATGTTTCTTTCCCACAAAACTAGTCTTGTTTTATTGTATGATTCCTTGATCACGTACATAGGTTCTTGTTGAGTATATTATATTGCTCTCACTTTGGTTGGCTTGTGTTCCCTTGGAGATTCAATATCACAAGAGAATTGGAGTGGATCTAGGATGGCAATGGCAAGAGGAAACACCATTTAAAAGGTATGGTGTCTATCTCTTGTTAATTAATAAACTCAATAGTTAGAACTTAGGGAAAGTATCATATTCTATTCTATTTTGTTCTAGTTTCCAGTGGGATCTAGGGAGATCTGTTTATTTCCGCATTTACCGATTAATCCGATAACAATGGGGGATAGTACAAAATTAAAATGAAAAAGGTTCTCTCTTGCACTAAAGGGGTAGTATACTATACTGATGAAGACACAATTGAACTCTCTTTCATCGTTAATGGTCAATCAAAATCACCAAATACATGGTATCAAGTGAAAATGGTGAGTGGTAAACCAAAACCACCACATTAATCAAGTCAAAATGGTTAGTGGTCAACCAACAAAACCACCAGATATAGTGATGAACCATTGATGAACATAATAATCCAAAAGATCAAGTTTGGATCCATTCAACGATCTTCTCACCTTGCACATGACATGGGGGAATGCCAATGACGATAGTCCGACTTCAAGTTTTACAGTTCTATCCATCAAAATTCAATCAAAATTTGAGAATTTCGGCATGACAATTGGTCTCTTCAACAAGATATCTACAATTCGATGAACTTCAATCAATCTCATCAAATCAATATAATTGGGAAGATCTAGCATGGAATCTAGAATCTTCTCATTGCTCTTCAATTATTCATTGGGATGTTGTTTAACATCTAATTGTGTCTAAATTCAGAGAGAACTTTTGTGATCCTACTTGTTCATTGATAACCGTATTTGTTCATAAAATAACATAAGATGTTAGTTTCTTCTTTCTAAATTACTTGGAAAATGATCAAGAAATCATGGAATGTTCAGACATGACAATTGTTCACTTCTAGAAATTCTATTTTTTCAAAGTTCAGTTCAAATGAAAACAAAGTTACCAACTTGAAAAGAACCCTTCGAAGTTCTCACTTTTTAGCGGTCATATTTAGTGGTTGTTTGTACCCCCGTTTTAAAAAATGACACTATTGGCATAACCATTTTTTGTGGGGTGGTTAAATTGTAACTTGTCTGAAATCACGACCTTGACAATTGATACCATTGTAGAAAATTGACTCTCGAATTGAAAAATGATGCTTCCAATAACACCATTTTTTTTGTTGGAGTTAAAATTACAACTTAGTTGAAATTGTGATGTTGACAATATGAACCAAATAAAAAATTAAAATCAGCTCCTAAAACCGTAAGCAAGTTAAAAACAATTAAAGAAAATAACAGAATTAAAAAAAAAATCCATACACAAACTAAAAAAAACAAATTAAAAAATTTCATAAACAATTTAAAAAATGAAAAAGAGACAATAACACCTTAAAAAATAAAAATAATTACATAACACATTAACAAAATAAAAATAAAAAACAACACAAAACTTAAAAAAAAATGGAAAATTTAAAAAACCTTTAAAAACTAAATTTAAGTTAAAAAAACACATATAAAAACTATTTATTTTTTTAAACACCTTAAAATTTAAAAAAACCTAAAAATTTAAAAGACCCAAAAACAAAACTAAAAAGGCAAAAACAAAATTTTAAATAGAAAAATACTAGAGATTCTCAAGATAGAGATTATTGACCATTGAGAGTCGACTAGTTAGGGGTGCGTCTCATTGTGTATCACTCCAAATTGTGGTTGGCTGCATTGAGAAATTTTATGATCTTGAAGATCATCAATAACACGTGCCTCTGTTCTTGGACATTGACATGACCTTTCAAAACCATTGGCATATCTTAATGAGCGTTAGCATATTTTCGACACCGTAGTGATATCTGATTGATGGTAATAATAATTAGTTGTACTATTGGAAACCCCAAGACTGTTGGCATATTTTTAAAGAGTGTTGGCATATTTCCAAGACAATTAGCTTATCCTTCCAACAACGTTGGCATATTTTTAAGACTGCTGACATAACATTTCAAGATCGTTGGCATATCAACACGACCATTGGCATATCGAAATAGAAGTTCTTTGCTCAGTAGTGAAACAAAAGTTCTTCTCTCAATAGTGAGAAGAGGTTGTCTAATTATATAGCCATAGCCACATACGTGAGGTATCATAATTGTAATTTTTTTGATCGGTTTTTGTTTAAGAAAGTGCATTCTCTTGTTTCTGTTGTTGGTGTTGGTGTGGTGCCCAATGGAAAATATAACTATTTAGAGTAAGGGAGATAGAGCATACCCTAATATTCAATGATCTTTGGGATGATATTTGTGATGGAGATACCAAACCTATCAAACTGACAATAGATAAAGAGCTTTCCATATGGACGAATAAAGACAAGAAAGCTTATGCCTTGAGTGTTGCTTCTGTAAGTGAAGAGGTGCGTCATCATATCAAATTTATCAAAGTTTCTTCGAGTGTTTTGAATAAGTTGAAAGATCTGTATGATTCGCACTTAGAACTAGAGCTACTTCAATTGTTGATGAAATTCTTCAACTTAGAAATGAAGGATAATGATCTCATGGATTTAGTCTTCGAAATTAAAGCCATCATGCATGACGTTGATGCTATTGGTGTGAAGATAGACATTTCCCTCATGGTATTCATCAAGGTTCTTTATCCCACATATTCTCACTTTCTTGAATCGGTTCAAGATACTGGACAACTGCAGTCCCTTGATTTTGACTCTTTGGTGGAGAAAATTGCAGAAAGTGAGGAGGATTTCAGGAAGAAGACAACTCATCCCATTGGAGAGACCGCGTGCCTTGCTTAAAAAGGGAATAATCAATCACATGATTCTTCTAGATAAGGTAGTAAGAGAGGACATTGAAGATTTTTGGAGGCAGGGGGTAGGCACATTCAAGGTGAGCGATTTGATTTTCACTATGCCTGTTGTGGAAAGAATGTACATGAAGAAAATACATGTAGAATCCCATGGCATAAAATCAAAGACACACATGAAAAAAAGAAAGAAAAAAGAAAATCTCCCGAATTCACTCATTTGGTTGTTTCTTATTATAATATTGCAATAAATGAAGATTTGTTCAAATCTTTATTTGATTCTTGGAGATATGCCCAGTTGCTTGACATTGGTGCTACTTTCCACATGAAATTTCAGAGAGATTCCTTTGAAGAATTGAATGACAATGTAGAGGGTGTAGTGTAATTTGTAGATAGATCTAGTCTCAAACCTGCAAGAATTGATACCATCAGGCTCAAATTGCCTGGATTTCCACATTTTCTTTTGCATGATATTCTTTATCTTCCTGAGTTGTGGAGGAAATTGTTGTCCCTTGTGCACATTCAATATCAAGCTCATTTCATTCACATGTTTGATGGAAAAGTTGAAACAAGGAGGTATTTTGATAACATGGTCGTCATAATAGGATGGGAGGATGACAAATTGTTGAATTTGAAAGGGACATCTACACATACATAGAATTTTGAATACCTTTCTCACTATGATGAAGGTACATTGTATTTCTTGTGTAGCATGATTTATTTTGGCACATCAACTATAATATTCTTCTATAGTGAAGAAAAATGGTGTTTTCGGTTTTTCCTACCATTCCAAGGATTTTGAAGCAATGTGAGGCTTGTATCCTTTAGAAACATAGCAAACAACCTTTTCATGATTCCACTTCGAGAGCATATAGAAAGATAGAATCAAATACACTTTGATTTGCATGGTCCCATACCTGTTTCATCTTCTTGTGGTAATAAATATATCATGACTTTGATTGATGACTACACTAGGATGTGTTGGGTATATTTTTTGAAACATAAGTCTCAAGTATTTGAAACATTTAAAAATTTTCATGTACAGATTGAAAATGAAGCATAATATAGTATTCGCACTCTTCGTACTGATAATGGATGGGGATATACCTCTATTGAGTTTGAAATATATCTTCATCAACATGGAATCAAACATCAAACCACTGTTCCATACAATCCTCAACAAAATGGTGTAGCAAAAAGAATGAACTTGACACTCTTGAATATGGTATGTTCAATGCTATTTTTCAAGAATGTGAAGTTGGTGTAGTTTTATGTGCAGTCTATGCGAGAAAAAAAATTCCATCTCATGCTCTTGGGAGCATACTCCTTATGAAATGTGGTATGGCCATATTCCTTTAGTGACACAGCTCAAGGTTTTTGGTTCCACTTGTTATACCTTAATTCCTAAGGAATACAGAAACAAATTTTGTGCAAGGAGTCAAAGTGCATCTTCTTGGGGTACTCAAATACCACCAAGGCATATTGTTTTTACGATGAGGTAAACAAAAAGTTCATTCTTTCTAGAGATGTGGTTTTTATTGAATCCACTAAGAATCACAAGATTGTTGAGTGACAACTTGATCACTTGGATAGATTCACCCATGTAAAGACACATCATGAGTTTGATACTGAGATTCCACATCTTGAAGGGGGGATCCCTATCTTGGATCAAAATATGGAATCTCCTTTTGAAGTGCTTGAAGAAGATCCAACCACATCATCAAAACATGAAGTTCAATTGGATGATGTGATTGAGAGGATTGAAAGGATGAACCTTGATGATAATGCAACACCATATCAATCAGTTGAGAAACCTGAACCATCACAAAAATGTCCAAAGCGGCTCATAAAGACACTTGAAAGTGTTCATCTCGATGAGGTTGGAAAGATATGAACCAAACGCTCAACAAGACAAGATGATGGAGGTGATGTAGATAATTCATATTAAATCAATGTAAATGATAAGAATGTTTCATATGATTGCGAATTGAATTTATCTACTAACACTGAACCAACTTCCTTTAAAGAAGCTACTTCTCATGACGAGTGGAAATAATCCATGCAGAAGGAGTATGATGCTCTCATCAATAATGGGACATGGAAGCTGGTGGATCCTCCATTTGGAACCAAACCAATTGGCTGCAGGTGGGTCTACAAGAATAAGTACAAATAAGATGGATCACTTGACAAGCATAAGGCGAGGCTTGTGGCAAAAGTATATGCACAGAAAGAAGCCATAAAATATGAGAATATGTTTTACCCCATAGCAAAATGGGCTACCATTTGTGCATTGTTGGATTTGGCAACACATAATAGGTGGAATATTCATCACATGGATGCAAAGACAACCTTCTTGAATGGAGACTTGAAAGAGAACACCTACATGTCTCAACCAAAAGGATTTGATGTGAAGGGTCAAGAACAAAAGGTATGCAATATCATCAAGTCTTTATTTGGCCTAAAACAAGCACCTCATGCATATTATGAAAAATATAATTGAGCATCTTTTGAAGATTAAATTCAATCATTTTAATCTTGTTGATACAACTTTGTTTGTCAAAAAAGATGGAAAAATTGTTGTATATCTTGTCACAGTGTATGTCGACTATAGTTTGATAACAAGGAACAATGAAATATAAATTGCATCCATAAAGAAAGAATTAAAGAAGGGTTTTGAGATGATAGACATGGGATATCTTCACTACTACTTAGGAATTGAAGTAACTCATAATCCAAGGTGTATATTCATCTCCCAAAAGAAGTACATTAGAGTGTTGTTGAATAAAATTGGCATGACGGGTTGTAATCCTCTCTCTACTCCAACGGAACAAAATTTGAAGCTAACATCAAAAGAAGGGAATGAATTTGAGGATGCAACTAAATATAGTTTTCTCCTGGGGAAACTTATCTACTTTACTACTACTAGACTAAGTATTTCATTTGTAGTTGGGATCCTTTCTAGGTTCATGCAAAAACCTTTTGAAGGACATTGGTGTGATGCAAAGAGAGTTATAAGGTACTTGAGGGGAACTCGACTCAAATACTCTATGGTAGAGGACTTCAAACTAGTTGGACATACATATTCAGACTTTGATGGGGATAAGGAGAATGGAGTGTCTACTTCAGGATACCTCATGAGTCTTGGATTAGTAGCTATCTTTTGGAGATCACACAAATATTCTGTTCCAACAAATTCCACTATAGAGGCAACATATGTGGTTTTTACAGAGGCAACAAAGAAGATTGCATGGATTAGGAAGATACTAGAGGATTAAAAGGTGAATGATGCTTCACTTTTGATTGACAACACTTATGTAATCAAGCTGGCCTAGAATCCTAGATTCCATGATCGAACAAAGAGGATTAACATGAAATTCCATTTGATTCAACATCATGTAGAGGCCAAGACCATTCAATTGATAAATTGTTCCACAAGTGAGAAAATTGTAGATGTCTCCACCAAAGTGCTTGGAAGAGAAAAGTTTGAAAAATTCAGAGAGATGTCTGGACTTACAAACACCCCTTCTGATTAAGGGGGAGAATTCCAGATACCTAATACTTGGGATTATGATATTTAAAATGTTATTGTAAATATTTAATCTAGAAGAAAATGAAGAGTCATAGGATATTGAAACCAAAGGTCATCTTTGTGTGTATATATTGCTCACTTTAATAATTGTTTTTACTTCGTGGATTTATTCAATACCCAACTTGTCACTCCTCCCTCCCCCCTACCTCAATGTGCCACCAACGAACCACGTTGTCAAAGCAATTCAAAGAACAATAAAAAAAGTGAAATTTCATAACAAAATTAGAAAATTTTTACCTTAAAATAATGGAAGTAAACTACCTAGTCTCTACCTAATTCAATGAAAACACAAAATGAGTTTTTAGCTAAGCTATCAACTATTTTATGATACAATACTAAACACTATACATATAGATATTATATTGGTTTTATACATTTTGAAACTTTGAACAAATAAGTACATCAAAGTTCCACAACTCTATAAAAACTTGTCACTAGGATTTCCTCATTTACATATAGATATTATATTGGTTTTATACATTTTGAAACTTTGAACAAATAAGTACATCAAAGTTTCAAAACTCTATAAAATCTTGTCACCAGGCTTTCCTCATTTACACATAGATATTATCTTGGTTTTATACATTTTGAAACTTTGAACAAATAAGTACATCAAAGTTCCACAACTCCATAAAAACTTGTCGCTAGGCTTTCCTCATTCCTTCCAATAAGTAGGCACGAAATTATGTGTGTGAAGTGTAGGTAATGGATCATAGGAGTAGATGAGTTGAGAGGTTAGGACTGGGTAGGTTTCATGTCCTTCATGAACTGCCTAACCATATTGGATTATTGGAACCAAACCAATACAGACCATATTGGATTATTGGAACCAAACCAATAGAGAAGGATATCTGCTCTCTTGTGTTGCTACTTCCACCAGCCTTGATTCAGATTCAAGAAGTTTTGGACAAGTTGTTAGTTCTCATGTTTGCCCATACCACATGTAAGAGAATCCACGTGTGTTTCTTTTCTTCTAGGTACTCAGAACTTCAATGCAGTTTTCTTTCAATATTATCCCCAAATTAATGTGCAGGGGTTGTTGTTGCCACTGTTTGTGCATGGATGTTGTCATCAACAGTTCTAGAGTTTTTGTTATTCAGAATCGATACTGTGAACCCTGTTATAATCGCTTCTTAGTTCAATTGCCATTGTTTGTGTTTGATCACCATAATATGTCAACTCAACCACCATTATGTAAAAACTCTTGTGAACTTTATTGTTTTCTTGGCAAAATCTTCTGATGTTAAAACTGACACTGAAGCAGAAAATAAATTAAAGGCCAAACTGAGTAGAGCCATTCCCACCAGATCCGCTTTGCAACTTCCGACGTAGTCTCAAAGCTCGGTGCTTTAGGTATTGGGCGTAGCAATCGAGTATAATATTAGGTGTGGCAATTGATCATAAAAACATAAAAACAATTGCTATAACAGCTGTGACGTCGATCAACAGTGGTGCAGGAGAGATGACCCAACAAAAAGGTGAAAGGTGGGAATCAAAAGGGGTGCAAAAAAGTGAAAGGTGGGAATCAAAAGTGGTGCTTTTGAAGAGTTTACGACAATTTAAACTGATTTTGCATCTTCATTAGCACATCGATGATGAGGTACAGTTTTCTTCTTATCTGTTCAACTTGAACGATAAGGCAACTGATAGCTAGTAGAGACGCACTGTGTGTCTATTATTTGTTCTTCAGCTTGAATGATAAGACTACTGGCAGCCAATAAAGACAATGAGATTTTAATATACAGGCTGTATAGATAGAGGCTTGACACTTCCTGTGCAAAAGATAGGGTAATCTAGTTGGTGAAAACTATGACATCTAAATTTTCTATGTTTTGGTATTTAACCATCCATGAGACACTAGTATTATATAGATTGAACCAGATGTAACAATTTCTCACAGGATTTTGGGCAAAATTAAACTGAAAATATCCACAGAAAAGAACCAAAACATAAAACATTTAAACTATGGCAAAAACTATGCCCAAAAGCAAATAAGCTAGGTGTGACTTAATTAATGTCAAGCTCAATATGACATTAAAATCCTTTTTTCCTTAAATAACTATTTTCTTTTGTTTAAATGTGATTGCTCAAGGTATGACCAATTTTGTTTAAATGTGATTACTCAAGGTATGACCAATTGAAGGGAATTGCAAAAGTTTCAACATACACAATTCAATCAACTTGCAGATTAGAGCATTCTTGGAAGAGAGTGCAACCCTTCAAAAGAATGTCTTGTTCCCATATTAAACTCATCTTAAACTTGGATTTATCAAGCATTTAGAGGGATCAAGTTTGTAAATGTGTAATTTTTTTGTCATTTAGTATGAAGGAATTAATACATGATATGGAATTAGATAAAAAATGTATACTTTAAGAAATTTGATTCCTCTTGGTGCTTGGTAGATCCAAGTTTAAGATGGAAGCACATTGATTTAATTTTTTTAGATGTTGTTACATATATATGTAGTATGCAGTTATTTATTTCTTTTTGTTGTCACTTACATTATGTAATGTAATGTTACATGACAACATGTCCCCATAATGGGTTGTAGAGCACCTTGCTACTCTTGTGGAAAAACATAAAAAAATCATGGCGTTACATTAGTAATCCTTAAGATATACATTTGTTTATGGTACAACAAAATAATGGAAGTTGAACGACATGATAAAGGGGTGAAGGAGTATATGAATAGACTAGATGCTTGTAGCACTCGATTTGCATAGAATTTCAATGAAGCAACAACAATCCAAAGCACATTTAAACTTGAACATCCTTCCTTTTCATCTAAGGTCATCTACTATGTCAACTAAGGTCATCCTTTGTATCATGTAACCTCTTGATTTTGCTCTTTTCTGAAATACGACGTTGTCTTTTTCCTAGTTTTTCCCAAGCTTATTACTATATTAACTGTTGGTTTTTCCCAAGCTTCTTATTGTATGAAGTGTTGGGAGGCTTGCAAAAATATACTATTTAGGCCTAAGATAAGTTGAGTGGCCATTATGAAAGTTATCACTTACATGCATGGATAGCAGGTAAGGAAGAACAACATGATTTTCCTAAGGGAGTGCATATATAGTGGTGCTTGCTTCGCTACTGTTTTTAGCTATGATCATGAAGTTATTGGTACTACTACTAATTATTGAATTTGAATGTGGATCATGTGGATGACTATGTAGAACATGCATGCATGTTACCAAAATGAGTGTTGTAACATACTCAATACCCTATGTACTATGTTGAGGATATCAAGTACTTCTTGAAACCACCAATTTTTAGTCCAAATTCGTCACCATATCTTTGAATTCTTGTCTTGATTCATTTTATTATTTCCCTACCGTTAATTAAGTAACATATGTAGGAACTATAATGCAAGCTTGTACAATATAATGAAACCATTTAGTCATCATGGCACCATAAATTTAAAATGTAGACTTAAACTTGCGAATAAAATTGAACAACTAGAAACTAATATACCCATGACATAAACAATATTAATTTAACAAATCATAAGTAAGTCACGAATACTTGTCTTTAAGGGAATTATCCACCAATTGGTTTCAAAAGGACATTCCACCCGACCATAGGATATCTACTACACCGATTCATTTTGCAATAGAGGCCACCCTTGAGCTAAGGCTAAGAATCCACAAGGGCGATTTTTTCATATGGTCCATAGTTATAATTCTCTTCACACAACCCAATTCCGAGGTTCATAGTTGACATTTCCACCTACAATAGTCCTAAACCACAACCACGTCCACAACCTTCTTTTCCCATCATCCTGCACAACCCAAGGAATGGGATCTCCTTCTCTACTCAACAGTCCATGAGGATATCCCACTTCCTTCTAGGGCTTCAATACAGGTTGGCCATGAAATATCACTACTGGGATTCTAGGGGTTCTCAGATATAGTTAAATTCCTCAATGGAAACAATCACCATTACATATAACTTCCCTTCATAATTCTCAAATGTAATTTGGCATAACTTCTACAACAAATCTATGGATGTTTACAGTCAAAGAGAACTCTCCCAAATTTTCCCAACAAAATGGTAATTTTAGCTTTCCCAATTTCTCATATGGTTGGCAATTCGAGCTCTCCCAATAGTTGATAATTTGAAATCCCCCACCAAATGATAATTCAAACATAATGGTGATTGAAACATGATGGTAGTTCAAATCGAATGGTCGCTCCAATTGACTTGTTAATTCTAACTCCTCAATAATTCAAACTTCGTCCCCAAAGCATTCTATTGCTCTCCCTACATGGCCAAAAGTGGCATAGTGTAAAATTGCATGGCATGAAGGGGCCACATATCTCTATAGAGAGCACACATACCTCCTTCATGCAATTGATCCCCAACTTAGGATAAAATAATACATGGATTAAAGATATTTAATTAAACAAGGTTAAGGGCTTAGGATATGATTAAAATAATATTATTTATTTTATCCCCCTTGATCCCTCTAATCTTCCTTGACATTTCCCTTTTGTGGAGTCATAGCCCCCCATTCTTTTCCCTTCCTCTTTTACAATTTGTGATGCATTTTATGAACATTCAATGTTTAGTTAAAAATTACATTTGTTTGACTTATATCCATTCATCATATACACATTTACATTAATGGCATAAGGATCAAAATTGGGGTATTACATTCCCCTCCCCCTAGATTTTGCACCGTCCTTGGTGCACATCATCATTATATATAGTAACAACAATTTTTACATCACAATTTTCAAAATAAATGTGGATATATCTATTCAATAGCATCCTCCAACTCTCATGTTACTTCTTTAGGTATGTAGTGGGTCCATTGGAATTTTATTTGCCCTATGGTTCTGTTCCCACACACAATTACCTTCTTATCATATACACACTAGCTATACTTGGAAGTCTCCTTCCGGTTCCACTTGGATCAAAGCCTAATCAATGACATGGTTAGGATCATGTACATGCTTTTTCAACAAAAACACATTAAACACATTTTGGACTTTCATGGTAGTAGGTAATGCAGGCATGTATGCAACAATCTCTATCCTATCTAAGATCTCAAATGGACCATAGTATCTGGATGATAGTATAGTGTAGCTCCCCAACTTCAAGGAACTTTTCTTTGATTTCATTTTTAGAAACACATGCTCTCCAATTTTAAATTCTGTTGGTATTCTCCATTTATTTGCATAACTATTTTGAATGTCCCATGCTACCTTTAAATTTTGCTTGATTTTGACCAATTTCTCTTCCATTTCTCCAAGCAACTTTGGCCCAATTACTTCTTTGTCTACTAGATTGTCCCAACTAACTAGAGTATTACACTTTTTTCCATACAATGCCTCAAATGGACTCATCTTTAGTGAAGCTTGATATCCATTATTGTCGGCAAATTCTACTAAATACAAGTAATCCTCCCACTTAGATGGATTATATATCACATGCATTCTTAACATATCTTCAATCATTTGATTGATTCTCTTTGTTTTCCCATCTATTTGTGGATGATAGGATGTACTAAAGTTTAGATTCGTACCAAAACCCTCAAATACTCATTTCCAAAAGTTTGAGGTAATATTTGGATCTTTGTCTGAAATAATTTCCTCAGGTATCCCACGCAATCTGACAATCTCTTTCAAGTAATTCTCTACTACATTATCTTCCTTATGAACCAACTTAACTGGAATAAAGTGAGTAAATTTGGTTAATTTTTCCACTACTACCATTATTAAATCATGTTGCCTTACTGTCTTAGGAAACTTAGTGATAAAATCAATATTTACCACTCCCCATTTCCACTTTCAAATTGGTAATAGTCGTAGCATTCTATACATCTACATATATAATCAGCCACATCCTTCTTCGTTCCCGACAAATATATTGACTTATTACTACTGCAATTATCTTTTGATAACCAAGATGTCCAACGTATGGAACATTATGCATTTATTTTAATACAAGCTTCCTTAATTTGTAATAATTA
The DNA here is from genome assembly GCA_009831015.1 of Picea engelmannii. NCBI lineage: Eukaryota > Viridiplantae > Streptophyta > Pinopsida > Pinales > Pinaceae > Picea > Picea engelmannii. Next base: position 218,842 of record ML810858.1, read on the forward strand.
GGGACATAAACTCTATTTTTATCCATAAGAATGCCATTCTCTTCCAACTTATAACCCTCATACTCCTATTGTATATTCTCTTTATATAATCCTTCTTTTATATGCAGATAATGCTCATCTAAGGTAACAACCTCAAGAATTCTATTCCTCAAATTAGATTTGCACATACTAATGTCATCTAGGAATACAATGACAAAATTATCCAAGTAATTTATAAATATTTCATTCATTAAGAACATGAAGGTAGTTGGTGAATTTGTCAGTACAAATGTCACCTCTATAAATTCATAGTGTCTATTCCTGGCTTTGAAAGCCATTTTACTAATGTCTTCATATTTGATCCTTATTTGATGGTAGTCATACCTCAAATCTATCTTCGGAAATGTATTTAATCCTCTCAGTTGGTCAAATAGGCCATCAATTCTTGGTAGAGGATATTTATTTCTCACAGTGACTCGCAGTGACCTTGTTTAGTTGTTTAAAATAAATACACAGATGCAAATTTTCATCTTTATTCTTTACAAAGAGCGCTTGTGCTCCCCAAGGAGAGACACTCAGGGAAATATACCCTTTCTTTAACAATTATTTTAAATGCATTTGTATCTTCTTCAATTTAGGTGTACGCATTCTATGTAGAATCTTAGATACCAGAGCATCTCCAGGCATCAAATCAATATAGAAACTGATATTTCTTTTTGGTAGTAAACCTAGTATTACTCCAAATGCACCTGCATACTCTTGCAACATTGTAAATTCTTCGAGATTTGGGCGGATACACTTTCCCGACTCTTCCACATAAGCTACATAGAATTGGTAGTATTTATTGGAGCTTCTCTTCATCTATAAGGATAAAACCTCCCTTATAGAAATGGGTCTAGGAATGCCTTGTAATGTCCCCTACTTTCCTTCTTCATTAAGATAAGTGAAATACTTATGATGGAAATCTCAAATAGATTGATGCGCATCAAACCAATCCATTCCAATAAGAACATCATATGAGCCAATTGGTATTATGTCTAGGGTCTCCAATAGTGATGACACCATCCATATCTAATGGGAAACCTTTGACAATCTCATTAATTTTCCTTTTAAACCTAGTATCCAGTTGAAGCAACCATGTTTTATTTTGTTTACTTCTCTCCAAATAATTTTTTTCTACCAAATTAGGGGCAATGTAACTTTGAATTTCTCCTAAATCAATTAAAATTGAAATAGGTTGATTGAAAACCTTACCTTTAACCTCAATCATGTTTTACTAATAATCTACCTATTGATTTTCTAGGGTGACATATATTCTTGGGATGTTTTTGCCCACATCTTTCACTATAGTTTTATTCTAGATATGGTGCACATTCCTCATTCCACCTTCATTTTCATGGAAATACCTCTACAAATGGTATGCTTCACATCCCCAAAATTTGATTGGTTGCCTTACCCTTTTCCCCAAGGTCTCTGCCATCTTATATCCACTTTCAGTTGGTGGGATTTGCTGATATGTATTAGGACTATTCTTGAAGAAAGGAGGTTTAAATCCCTTCTTCCTTTTATATTGCTTGTCCTTTTTCTTATCTCTCCAAGATGTCTAAAAATATTCTTTGCCTTTACTCTGGTTATACATGTATTTATCCTTCCTAATCATCTTTTCAAGTGCCTTAGGTTCATCAAATTGAATTTCATCTTTGTAGAATGTAGGCAAACCACTTAGGAACCTTTGCATATTTACATTCTCATCTTTAATATAGCGAACATACCTTAGGAGCTCCAAAATATTCTTCTCACATTCTTCCAAGGTTATATTTCCCAACTTGAGCTAAATAATTCCTACATATTCTTGCCATAGTGGTGCCTAGTAAGACATTGTTGCTATACATACTTGAATTGCTTCCAAGAATTCCTCTCATCGATCAACTTAACTTGATTCAACTGGTCCCACCAAATATAATCTTTTCTCTATAGGTTGTATATGGAAATTTCAGCTTCTAGATTGGATGAATAATTATGCATCTGAAAGTAATTTCTTATTCTTAGTAACCAAGCTTTAGCATCCTATCCTATCTTGTTTTCACCATCAAAGGTTGGTAGCTTGATCTTCCTAATATCTCATTGAATTTTTTTTTCTCATAAGTTCTCCTTTGATGTCTAAATGGGGACACTTCTAGTCTTCATTGTGATTCTTAGAATGCATATGGCTTATGTGCTGAATGTGATTGTGAATAATGATGCCTTTGAGTTTTGGTAACACTTATTGAGTCCCTAGATCTTCCATGCTTTTCTCTTCTTGAGTCGAATATGCCTCCTTCCTCATACCTTGAACCTAATCCATTCTCCAGTTTCTTTTGCAAATGATTTTAGATCTAGAGTAGCTAAGTGTTCAACTATTTTTACTTCTCTTGAGATTTCAACATCATATCTACAACTCTACATATCCATATTCAATCTTTTTATAGTTTATACCAGCTCTAATGACTCCATTTTCTTTCTATTCCCATTAGATTCTATCTTTTTTACATTTATATTCAGGCCTCTAACTTTTTTTTCATGGATGTAAGGTCCTTGTCCATCTTCTATGTATCCTCTTCAATAATATTCTTTATTTTTTTCTTTACTTGTCCTTGCTATAAATTTGACTCTACAAGAAGTGTGCATACCTATAACACTGTTAGATACATTTCAATTCTAGCTTTGTAGCATTTTATTTCAAATGTTTTTTTTGTTTACTAGTTTGTCCGTGACCTGCGAGACTAGCATGTGGCTTGAAAAACCTTGACTCAGGGGCATCTAAGCTGTCAAAATCACCCAAGGATCACACCTTTCCTGAGCCACATCAACCCTTAACATGGATGGATTTTTTTGTCTCCCCAGGTTTTGAACCGATGACTTAACATCATAGAGTGCCTTAACAACACACTCCGTCACCAACTGTCCTACACCTCGGGGACATTTTCTTTCAAATGTTGGTAATTATGCACTTCATCAATTTTTTGAAATCAAGGATACTACCCTCTTTCTTCTCAATTTTTGAAGAATTATAAATGAATTCTTCAAAATACAAGTTATCAAAATTATTCCCCTTTGAATTAGCTTTCCAATGACTACACCCATACTTAATTTGGACTTATGAGCTGGAAGTTATGGCTCTCTGAAGTTAGTGTTCTTTTTTTTCTTCATTTTTTTAACAGACATGTGACCACCATGAAGCTTACATGCATGGCTTCTTTAATTCAATCCCCAATCAAATTCTTTTGATCCTTTGAGAAAAATTGATCCCATTTCCTACCAATTCGACTCCATTGTGACAAATTAAACTTCCGTCCTCTGAATTTAGGTATTTTTTGCAATTTCACAATCTTGCCCCAATTTTTACATAGAGATACCCTGCATTTTTATAAATTTCCTCAGCAACCACTTCAATTCAACCCAATGCTCTATTATAAGACACCATTCTCACATTTTAAAATTAGGAATTCTCAATTATGGCTCTATAAAGTCCTTTCTTCTCATGGACATTTGATCAAACAATTAGCCTACAAACTACGTTTTTGTTCAATTTTCCATGGAGTAGAACTATACAATTTGTGATTTACATCAATTACACTCCTTTAACTTGTACACATACTTTAACAATATTCCAATTTGAGAAATAGACCCAATTGCAAGATTCCACACATTTTTCCAAATTCTTCTCATTGAGACATTTTGTCAAACACTTCATATACAAATATAATTTCTTCGTGTACAAATTGATTTTTTTCCCATGTAGACCAAGTTTTGTAATCAATAGCTCTGATACCATATTACAATGTACCTAATACTCTTCGTACTCTGTTGAGGATATGGGGTACTTCTTGAAGCCACCAATTTTTACTCCAAACTTGTTACTCTGATACCATATCTCTGAATTTATGTCCTAATACATTTTCTTACTACCATATGTTGTTAATTGATTAACATATGTAGGAACTATAATGAATAATTATACAATATAATGAACCATTCAATCACCATGGCACCATAAATTTAATGTAGACTTAAACTTGCAAATAAAATTGAACAACTAGAAACTAATATAACCATGACATAAATAACATTAATTCAACACAATCACAAGAAAGTCATGAACACTTATCTTTCTAGGAATTATCCACCAATTGGTTGCAGAAGAAGGTTGTTCCAACCAACCATAATCTCCTTGCTACACCAATTCTCTTTGCAACAGACTATGAATCCACAAGGGAAATTTTTTCCTATGGCTGGTTCTAATTCTCTTCACACAACCCAGTTCCTAGGTTCATATTTAAAATTTCCACCTATAACAGTTCCAATCCACAACCCTCTTTCCTCATCAGTTTGCACAACCCAAGGAATGAATCCCATTATTTGCTTTATAGTCCCTCAGGATATCCCACTTCCCTCTAGGGCTCCAACACAAGTTGGATAGGGAATCTCACTACTAGGATTCTAGGGATTCTTAGCTGTACTTAATTCCTTGCTGACAACAATCACCATTACACACATTTTTCATTTCCTTCATAATTCTTAGTTGTAATTCAACATAATTTCTACAACATGTTCATAACTGCTTATGTTCAGAGATAAATCTCCCAAATTTTCCCAACATAATGGTAATTCGAACTCTCCCAACTTCCCAACTGATTGACAATTCAAACTTTTTCAATATCTGATAATTCAAATTCCCCCACCGATTGGTAATTCAAATGAAATGATGATTCATATGGAATGCCTGGTAATTTGAACTCTTTTCCAAAAACATTCCAACTCTCTCCCCACATGGCCAAAAAGGGCACATGGTAAAATTGCATGGCATGAAGGGACCACATATCTATATGGAGAGACCATGTACCTCCTTCATGCAATTAATCCCCAAATTAGTATAAAATAATACATGTACCAAAGAGCTCTAATTAAACAAGGTTAAGGAATTAGGATATGATTAAAATGATATTTTTTTCTTTTATCCCCCTTGAGCCCCCTAAGCCCTCCTTGATTTTCCCCTCTTGTGGTGTCATAGCCCCCATTCTTTGTCTTACTCTTCTGAACCTGTGATGTATTCTATTAATGTTACAAATTACATTTGTCTAACATATATCCATTCATCATGTACACATTTACTTTAATGGTGTAGAGATGAAAACTATGGTCTTTTAATGGTGGTGACAACAAGAAATAGAGGAAGGAAGACATCGTATACACAGGTTGCCACACCAAAATGTGCATTGAGTATAGTGTCAATATAGAAAAAAATATATTTATTTTTTATTAAAACATTTTAAAAATTGACAAACACATGGAAAAAAATTGATCCTCTACCAAAATTGATTAAATTCCATTTTTTGAAAAATAAAAATTTAAATAAATATAAGTCAAAAAATTCATTTTCTTGATGTAAAAAAATAATAAACATTTTTCAAAAAACATTAAACGAAACATCATGAGGGACACTAAGTATTCACATCACGAGGAACACTAAAATTTTGACCTTATGTATCTTGAAGTCGTTAGTTTTTTTCCTATTAAGAGTCTTTTGTATCATATTTTGACTTTTTATTTTAAACTTAATATGCATTATTTTATTATTATTATTTTAAATTACCACCACCGCATAGTCTAAGCGTTTGAATTTTTTGCGTTTTTATGGGCATATTTTTCAATCAATTTTGCCCAAAATCTGACCAAAAATTGTTGGAACTCCATATTTGAGTAATTGAGTCTGTATAATTCTAGTGCTCCAAGGGTTTTCTAGGGCGCTGGATCCATTTATGCATTAAAAAATGAAATTTAAACAATAGAAAATTGTGATTTCAACAAGATTTGTTTCACCGGATTCCAATGAAAAAGTTCAAAAAGTCAAATCTTTAGACAATGCCCAACTAAAACAAAAAACACCTTGAAATTATCAAATGAAAATTACAAGGAAAATTGAATGCACACAGAAAACATGAAAAGTATAATAAATATCATATATTACTTATCTCACAAATCTTTGAGTGGAGGGGGTCCATTGTCCCACAAACAAGGGGGTCTCATACCTGGCTTGGTTGTGACCTTAAAATAGATTATGATTATGATTATGATTATGATTATGATTATTATTATTACTATTATTATTATTATTATTTATTAATCCGGAGGGGGTAGAGTATGTATACCTCCGTAGACTTTAGCAGTCAAATTTGTGTTAGTGTCTAGCTTAGCCGTAACCTTAAAATTAGATTATTATTATTAATAATATATAATATTATTAAATCAAATATTTTTCTATTATAGAAAAATACAAAATATAAGTAACATCTAAATTAAAAAAACAAATACTACTACTACTACTATAGATACTACATCCCCAGACTTCACATCCATAAAGTATGACATGCATAACAAGAGTCTCAAAGAGGAGTTTCTTCTTATCCCAAATCCAAAGATCGACTGATTTACAATTGTTTTCAAGTCCATAATAAGATTTCCATCCCCCAATAATCCTTTTCTCAATGCTATAACTATAGTTGAGCTTGTGGTGAATATCGATTACAAGATATTTGTATGAAGTCACTTCCTCCAAGTTGTTTTTGTCATATACAAAGGTATCATAAGTGAAATTATTGGATTTAATGATCATGACCTTAGTCTCGTCAGTATTAACAATCATACCCATATTGGAGAAAAATCCTTGAGGATTCTTAGTTGGTTTTCAAGATCGTGGGGTCTCCTCGCCATAAGAACGATATCGTCGGCATAAAGAAGAAGATTGATGACTATACCCGTGAGAGTAGGGCCGACACAACCTGCTTCTTCCAAGAAATCTTCTAACTTGTCAATGTATATGCCAAAAAGGGTAGGGGATAAGGGACAACCTTGCTTGACTCCAATATTGTAGTTAATTTCTTTTGACCAACCCTCAGTGTTTTTGAACTTGGAAATAACATTCTCATACAAATTTATTGCAAGAACCCTCAACTCAAAATGAACTTTTATCTCTTCCAACCTATTCCAAAGGTTTTTCCTAGGAACTATATCAAAAGCTTTTCTAAAATCAACAAAACAACAAAAACGATTGGTTTTAGTATTGAGGAACTCCTCTGCAATGATCGTAAAGGTAAGAAGATGGTCCACAATTGAATGCTATCTCCTAAACCCGTCTTGGCCTTTATCCCCTTTATCGTGACTTTATAGCCAACGTCCAATCTTCTTTTCCAAAATAATTCCATAAAGCTTGGCTAAAATTTGGCTAATCATAATGGTCTTATAATTAGAGGGAATGTTTCTATCCCCATTTTTAAAAATAGGAACAATGAGGCTTTGTCTCTAGGTTTTAGGGAATCCCTGCTTGACTACTAAATTGAAGAGCTTATGTATGTGAGGGATGATGATAGGCCCTCTGATTTAAAAAAAATCAACTCGGTATCCTTCAATGTCCCTAGATTTCCCATTCACAAGCCTCTTAACCCCAAAGTCTATGTCATCCAAAGAAAAAACTTCATCCTCTATAGGGACAATAGGAATGGTGTCCATGGCATTAGGGAGCTAGTAAATAATTTTAAGGTAGGAATTCCAGTCCCTTAAGGGAATCATATTTTTTTCTTTAGTATTGCGGTTTAGAATTTTCCTCCAAAACTTCTTAGGATCCAGCTTAGACATATGTGAAAGATGCTCTTGCCCTTTATTGATATATTACCTTTTTTCTCCTTTTAATTAGGGATTTGTACGTATTGATCTTATCAATTTTTAAGGACTCATTAGAAGCATCCCTATTGGATTTCCTAGAAATTTTACATTCTTTATCATACCAAGGGTTGGTATTCTAATATTCTTTTTACAGGACACCTCGAAAGAGAACTTGTTAATAGAAGTGGAAATAATAGTTGTAAAATTATGATACAGGTCTTCAATGTTGTGCTTATAAGTTAGGAGATGTAATTAAATATTTAAATCCTTTAAGAAAAGGTCAACTTTACTTTTGTCAAAGCATAATTGCCTTTGATTATCAAAATTCTCTTCAATGGCGCTCCTGTGCATGGAAACATTTAGAGTTAGGGTTAAAGGTCTATGATCATATTCGGGTTCATGGTCATTTAAAAGGTCAAAAGTTACTATTTGGTTGGAAAAAGGGATATCCGATATCACATAATCTACGACACTACTACCTAGCCCATGAATACAAGTCATATGGTTGGAATTTGGCCACTTCATTACTCCATTGCAAATTATTAGGTCTAGAGAGTTGTAGAGCTTGACCAACTCAGTACCAAACAAATTCTCAATTAGGTCTTCAGAGCTTCTTTTGTAGCTATTAGATAAAACAAGGTCCTCATCTATCCATAAAGGATTATGGTTGGAAACATTGCTTAAAAGAGTAGCTTAGTTAGTTGCAGTCCTAACATTAAAGTCTCCTAGTAGGATGATATTACCTTCATTTTTCAAACTATAAATATCTTGTTCTAAATTATTATAGGGACAATTGCTATCTAGTTTATTTTTCTTATAAAAAGTAGAATTAATAGGTGCACAATAGAAAATTGATATATACATCTTCTTAGCATTGGTGTCTGAAATTTCTATCCAAAGTACTGATTGAGAGGGTCGATCTTATGAAATTGAATGTGAGGAGAAATTCTCTTTCTAATATAACAAGCTATGCCTCCTATCCCTCTATGGTGGGACTTTTTGTTCCATGTCAACCACAAGACAAAACCTTCTATGTTAGGGACCTTAGACTCTTCATGATCCCAAGTTTCAACTAGATAAATAATATCAATATCACTCAGGATCCAACTTATCATAGGACCTTTGTGCCATGGAAAACCATGACAGTTCCAAAAAAGGATCGGGAGTGTCCCAAATTACTATTTATTATTATCCTTGTGGTCTCTATCCCTTACAATAGCTTTTCAATTTATAATTATTGCCTATTTTCCTTTTTTCCTGGATTATTTTACCTTTTGAACTTCCTTCCTTAATTCAACTTGGTTTTCGGGAATGAGTTCTTCATTTATAAATATTCCCGATCCTTTTAAGCTTAGAGATTTACTAAGTATGCTATATTTATGGTCATTACAACTTACTTTGACACAGATCAACCTATCTTTATGATCGTTTTTTTTTCCTAGCCTCTTTGCTTCTATGAGGTAAGTTGTTTCAATTTGTGATTTTTTTAAATTCTTCTTTTACTATTGCTAGCGTATCCTCCTCTTGTTGTTCTTTTATACCAAAAATTATGAGGTTCAAGGATATTTTATGATGCAGGAGCATCGCTCACTCAATCAAGCGAGCCAGCGCGAGGAGGAAAAGAGAACAGCTGGAGAGCGCCAGCATTCAAATTTTGGAACATTGTAATATGGCTGCGCCAAACATTTAATGTTGATGTGATGAAGCGCACTTTATATATGTAACGGACCTTGAGCGGATAAGCTCTCGTCCTTAGTAGTTGAGGCATTTATGTAGATTTAATGCAAGTAGATAAACTAATTAACTGTAGATTAGACAGTTTATCTTTCGAAGAGGGAAAACGGAATATAGACACCCTCCGTTGTATTATTGATCATCATTCTCATTCATACAGGGGCAAGAGAAGAGGAGCACAGAGAGCTTGTGAAGAACTCCATGTACAGCTATTGAATTAATAGAAAAACTTTGATTCAATTCCCATGGATGTGTTTGATACTTTCGTGTTGTTGATGTTATGCTTCTGCTTACTTGCTTCCTTTTATGCGTATCTTTTATATGCTGCATATGTGATAGCATATCAGGTCCGAAACCTGAGAGAATGAGTGAATGAGTTTCAAATGTTTCTCTGCTTAAGCCAGGATATTCCTGCATCGAGTGCAGTTGAATACCTCCGCATAGAGTGCGTTGAGGAGGTTAAGCAGTTGGACTTTTGTGCTCTTTAACCCAGAGTCGTTTTGAGTCATTCGAGCCGTGCAGGTGAGTGTAGGTCGGACTGGAGTCTCAGAAGCAAGTTCGAGAACAGAGAGGCCGGAGCGTCTGTGACGGTGAAAGTGCAGAGTCCGGGAAGACTTCAACCCTTTGAGAATCGTTGAAGGTCGAACGCAGGGAGCGTGCGGGAAAGTTATGTGAAGAAGTCAGAGGAACAAAACGCAAAAGGATTAGCACTTTTGTTTTCAGTTGCATTGGACGAAGGTGGTGAAACAGAGAAGCTCTTCACAGAGGAAGAGAATCGACGACTTTCATTTGAGGAAAGAAGTCGCGAAGCACCCTTGACCGTCCGATCACAGAAGAGTTGCGAGGGGGTTAAACTCGTAAGTGCGTGAGAGAACCCATCATCGTCGCCCATCGACCAATCGGAGTTGGTGAGTGCAAAAATTTCATGCACGTCGAAATCACGATCCGCGGTTTCCCGATTTAGCAGGAGCCGTTGATCCTCGGAGGGACAGGTGGCACGAATCCGGGTTATCGGAGTTTCAGTATTCGGGGTTTCCAGCGGACGGGAAACTTGGTAGCGTGGATCCGCGATCCGTGAAATCCCGAGATTAGCATGGCAGCGTGGGGCCCGGGAGACTTAGTGGAGGACAGGTGGCCTCACATCGGGGATCGGCATCTCGGTACTTAGAGGTTCAAAACATAAGCGTTCGGTGTCGCGAGTGGCGATTTCCCGAAGCATTGACCGTTGACCGTCTGCACTCGGGGTTCGACGGTTGAGTGACTGAGAACGAGATCACGAACCTCGCGATATCGCGAGGTCCGATCTCCCGATTTCCGAAGGGAGAATCGCGTGGTAGTATTTCTGTGGGTAAAGAATTCCCGAAGGGAATAGGAGGGGTTCGAACCCTTCGGGCCGGGGATAGTGAAGGTCCTGGAGGAGTGACCGTACCGCCGAGGGTAGGGTCGGTGACCATTTTATTATGCTCATGGTTTAGTTCGATTAACTTATTCATTTCCTCTTTGATGGGTTAGATATTAAATTTGTTTTCTAGATTACTAAAGGTCAAATTGTTGGTTAGTTTTTCTTTTATCTCTTTAATCCCATCTCCGAAGTTGCGATTTTCTTCAACCTCTCCTTGGGTTGGTCGTTTTTGTTTTTCCATTTCTTGAATACTATCATCCATTGTTTGAAATTGACTCTTGAACCCTAACAATGTATCCTATATTTGAGTTTTAATGGTATCTTTTAAGAGTCTGATTTTTTTTTATCAAGCATTGCCTCTAGCTCTATTTGGAGTTTTACGTCTCTTTCTTCACTCCTTTTTTCTAATGATTCTAACTCTATTTGGTGTTTTCCATCTCTTTCTTCTCTCTTTTTTTCTAATGATTCCATATAATCATAAAGGCTCTCTAGGGTGACTTTGAAGGGCCTCCCCCTGACAGGATGACTTTTTGGAATAGGTGGTTGAGTGCTCATATTGAAAAGAAGAGAAAAAAAGAAACAATTGTTATTTTGGATTGACTTTAGAAATGAAAAATATTTTTTTTAATTGATAATAATGAGATTCATTATTATCTCTGAAATCAAATTTTACTTATTAAACTTACAAAAAAGAGAGAGTATATTTTAATTATATTTAAATCTCTTTAATTTTCACATGTTACTAAATTATAAAAATATTTTTAGTTAAACTTGAATGAAAGTAAAAACCGACTCACCTGACTTCATATGTCCATGTTCTCACTGGATTGAAGAACCCATAACTAATTTACGAACACGCGTCCAAGTGCTCAACAAGTGGAAGAAGCGAGAACTAAAAATTATTGAAAACTGTAGAGAGTATTCTAAGAGCTCAAAACCGTTGAGAAGTTACCTTATTATATCAAAATTAAATCCAAAAGCAAACATTATAAATAAGTACGGACATTAAATATAAAATTATGTATATTATGTATGGGAAAGTTTTGGAAAGATTGAGGGATTTAATTTCGAAAGGATTAATTAAATCAAACATTTAATCTCTCAATTTGATTTTTTGTTTTACATTTTAATCAGAACAATTTGAACTAACTTAAAATTAAGAATGAAAATTAAAATATATTATATCTGTTTTTTTTTTGGCTATACTGTCCCTAACCCGTGGTTGAGATGCCATGACCTAGGGGCATCTAAGCCGTCAAAATCACCTGGGGATCGCACCCGGACTGGACCACACCACCCTTAACATGGATGGGTTTGAGGTGTCCTCAGGGGTTTCAAACCAGTGACTTTCACTTACGGAGTGCCTTAACAACACACTCCCTCATCGACTGCTCTAGATCTCGAGGACAATATATTATATATGTTTATAATTAAATAAATAAATAATTTTTTTATGCATTTAACATTTTGTTAAATAACTTTTCTAACATCATCTTTTTTTTCTGAATTCTAAAAAATGTTTATAAACCTATATCCATAAACATTTTTTAACAATTTTTAAATAAACAATCAAACATAAATAATAAAAACCATGGTGCTAAAATTAAACAAGCTTAAACATTTATTTAAGATTGCAAAAAGAGTCATACAATGCATTAGAGGATTGATGGAGGCTGTAATCGAACTAACTCCGTTACAAAATTTCTTGCATGAGTAGAATTTAAAAAATTTATTACATAACAAGATACAAAAACAATACATTTCTAGATTGAATTACGTGTTCAACTTCTTGTCTCCACTGACTGTGCTCCTGAAGAAGATTTTTTCTTCTTAACTACTGTAGTCCATGCTTCTTTTCTTTTTGATAACTTCGGTGCTTGTCCCTCCATTCCCAACATGCCTTGATATGAAGGTTCATGTTGTTCAAGGGTTTCCTCTTCTTCTGCCTGGTTTTTCCAGCTCATTTTTTTGGTCAGATTTGAGGGGGTAGAATGATCCTGATCTAACAAGTCCTATGATTCCACATAGGGACTTTTGAATGCTTCCTTGTCCTGATCTAGAGGGACAATATCTTCCTCTTTCACAGGGTCATGTGCATCCACATCTTGCTTTTTGGGAGAGGTATCCATGTTTTCTTCTGATTTTGAATTAGGCTTAACCATAGGTCGATCTCAGGCATTTGAGTCATCCTTGTTAATCATTTGGTGTTCTTATTTGGCACCATCCCACCAAGTTTATTTACACTGGGGTTTCTTCGCTTGCCCTAGTCTTTTCAGGCAATGAGATGCCTTATGTCCCATTTATAAAAAAACTCTAAAATGAAAAGAAAAATTTTCATAATCTAGATTTTGAGACCAGGAAGAGCTTTCACCTGTCAGGATTATTTCAGCTGGGAACCCTTTGCTGAAATCCATTTCCACACATATTCGAGCACAAGTGGCAGTACTGTAATTTTCCATTTCCTCACTTCTGCAGTGTAATTTCCCAAGAGAATTTTCGATGGCTCGAAGAGAGGGAAAACCTAAAAGGTGCAAATGTAAGTTTAGAATCCTAACCCAAATTGATGTCGACACAAGGAGTCATTCATTTGATAAAAAGAAGGGGTCAAGGGTTTCATGCATAAACCAGATTTTCCCTAGAACCATGGACCTATTTTAAAGATCAAATCTTTGTCTTGAGCATTATCAAACATCACAATAAAGAACCCTTTTGCACAAGGGAAAATAAAAGATTCACCATTAATCTTTGGTTTCCAAAGGTCTGAGATCCATTTGTGCAGGTCAACTAGACGTGGCCATAGTTCAATGAATTGGCAAATTAGAGTAGTTGATATATAAATCACTGCCTTAGATACAACATATTTCATCAAGGGAATAGATATCGTCGGAGCTTCCTGAACCATCAAAATGTTAGAAGAAGAATGCATAATGTCTCTATAAGAGAGCTTACCAATATTTCCAGAGGAAGGAGGCATAGAGAAGGCACCGATATAAAGTAAGGTATCACTAGTCAAAACAAAACCCTCAAGGAGATAAGTCACAACTGTCAATGAGAGGGACACCGCCATGGATCTAGGAGAGATGAGAGAGTCGTCAAATGCTGCAAAATTCGTCAAACCGGAGGGGAGAGAGCCGACCAATCAAATACTGGCCATTGAGAGGGCGTCGCTGCTACCAATATCTTGATCCCATTTGTGATAAATTTAGATGTTTTATTTTTTGAGCTATTTCGCGGGCTAGTGTAACGCCCCATTTTGACATAGGCAACTAAATTTACTTACGACCTGATTGCATTTTCATAGCTTATTATTTGTGGAACACTATTAAACATTGACGCTTTCGTTTATGGATATGTGGACCAATGCATATGTGAATACTATAAATAATTATTGTTATGTTATTAATGATGGATGTGATGTGAATTATTTCTAGCATGCAAGTTTGATTGAAGGATTTGGTACATGGATACCAGGTTTAATGATATGTTTAAATTCAATTAGTACTATATGTAGAATGAACTAGTTGATTTACATAGTTAATTGATGAGTGGCGTGGAAATCACACGTCAATTATATTATGGTTATGCAAGTGCTTGTGATATAAATGAACCTACATGTTGAATGGTCTATGAGATAGCCAAAGAAGTGTGATACTAGGTGGTTGATGTCGTGGACATCGAATGAGAAATGGTATGATAGGAAGCATAATTACGTTATTTTATGTTGGATCAAATGCATTACTATGATATTTGATCAATTGCAGGTTTTTTAGGTGGCACGACTTTCTGAAAATGGATATATGATGATAGGGTGTTGACCCTAGTTTTATTAGGAGGGGTGGAGGCATTGCCCACCATTTATCCTCCAAAACCTAGAGTTGTGGAGAATGGTGTTAATTCAGATCCCCCTAGACATGTGATGGTGAATGCCAGTTGCCTATTGGGGAAGCTTGGTCAAGGTAGTTGATACTTCCACTTACGAGTTCTATCTAGAGTTAGGTCAATATAGTTGATCGTCAAGTATAGTCCTGTAGACGAAGGATATGATTTGGAATATGGAAGTAGGTTAGGGAGGAAGGGTGTTCAAATTATTTGAGAGTGTTGTTGGGTTTTAATCATGTAACCTTAGTGCTTGAATTATTCCTTGTTATTTTGTATTAAATGCTTAGCTATATTATGCTAATCTAGGTGAATGTTTCATTCATGCTAAACTGTTGTGACCGATCAATTTATGCTATTATGTCAATGTAAATGATTGATTTATTTCTTTATGAGGTTGATTGCACTATCAACTAGGTTGTGAGCATACAGGAAATTTTCATTAGATGTGATGACTGTTGTCATTAATACACACACAAGCTATGTATGCGCCAACTATGCATACATACCTTGAACGGGTACACTAGTATTACTATAATGTATTAAAATAAGAATTATGCTTGTTTGTCATGGGTGTATAATATATTAATATAATTATTAAGTTAATTGAATGATTATAATTAATGCTATTATTAAGATAATTGTTTTGATTAGAGTTAGTGCTATTATTAAGTTAATTTATTTGATTAGAGTTAATGCTATTTATTAAGTTAGTTGATTTGATTAGAGTTAATATTATTGATTATGTTAATTGGTTTAATGAGATTTAGTATTATTATTAAATTAAGTAATTTATTTAAATTTTAATGTTATTATAAATATATTGAATTCATTTATATTTTTTCCACAAAAAAAAACTTATATTCATGAGGATTGAATATACATGTTGCAGTCCCCATAGAGGGAATGATCATAGTTTTAAACAACCCTTTATCATTTTTCCCATAAACAATCTATCTATAAAAAAAACTATTTCTCCCTTTCCATCCTTTACTAAGATTGGCCATGTATCCTTCTTTCATCTTTTCAAAGCAAAACAAAAAAAGATTCAAAACACCTCCTAGATATGCTATCCTCGATCCTACATCAACAATTTGGAACTGAAATTCCATAGACTCGGACTCAAGACCATCCACATACTCGTAAAAACAAAAATCCTTGATGGGAAGAGATAAGGCTTCTTTTGAGAGTTCGTCAACTTTCATATTGAGTTCCCTATAGATGTGTTTGAAAGAGAGCCAATCAAAAGACTGACAAGTTTCCAGAATATCCTGTAACAATGGGCCCAAGCGCACATTTTCCACTTTCACTTTTTTAAGGGCCCAATCAATAACAATCTTAGAATCTCCCATTACCTACAATTTTTTTAACTCCTTTCTCCAATGCGATATCCAACAAAGTCCTTAAAGCGATGAATTCATCTCTATTATTTGAGCCTCTACCTGATGCGTACTGAATGTGCATTTAATGGTTTTGGTTTATGAACAACACAACTCCTACCCCACAAGATGGAGGGTGGCCTTGATTAACACTGTCGAAGAAACCCCATGGGATATACATGTCCACATCTTGCATAATCGGGATCCGTGGGTTTTTACCTTTGTTAATTACCTTGAATTCCTTTGACATATTGATAATATGGTTTGTTGTGACCTCTAGTGGAATATTCACTTCTCTGAAGATACTAGATTTGTGCGCCCACCAAATACTATTAACTAGAATACAAGGAAGAACTTCTACCTATTTTGCCAACTTGTCCTCCAACCAAGGCTGCATGCAGGCATCCAATCCCTGGTGCCACTACAAGGCCTTTTGCTTGAATTCTGATGTCGTACCTCATAACCTACATGGTGTATGGAAAAGGATGAACATATGAGAACTTGATTCCTCATTGGATTTACACAAAGAGCATCGACTAGGGATGATCCAACCTCGCTTTAAGTTGATTTCCCACATTAAACGTTTGTTAGTAAGGGCTAGACACTTAGTGATTTTATATTTTAAAGGCGTGTCATATGTGGAGTTAAAGGATGCTCCACCACCATTGCTTTTCTTTGGTGAAAATAGATTCCATAATGGATGAGTACCCCATTTTTGCTATGTATTCTCACGTGCCTGTGTTTTTGGACCAGCATAGGACATCGTCCTCCTCCTCTAGTTTAATAAAACTGAAGACCAATTTTCCTGTATAGTAGGACTACTCAACCCTATAACCTCTCTTAACTTCCAACCATGCCTCCCACTAACCTATGGGGATTGGGATTTTACGTCCTTGAGGGTGAAAATTATAGCCTCATGGAGGGATTGAATAAGAGAATCATAGAGGCAATATTACTCCTCAGATCCCATCTAGGGATCCTTTCTTTTTTTTACTTTTCTCCCATTACCTACCTTGCATACGATCGACATTCCCACCAAAGGAAAGGATGCTACCATCGCTCTCCACACAATAGAACTTTTGGAGGAATTTCTAGGCTACCTGTTCCAGTCTTCGATTGACAGATATTATAATTATTTAGATTTCATAACCTTGCCTCAGAGGGAGGTTATGTGTGAGCTTCCAAAAACTTCTGGATGACAATGATAGGGTGAACAAATAAATGTTTTAAAGCCCCCGCCCTTCAAGTTTCTTTGGAAATTCCACATGATTACATTTGACAAGGGGAATGACCATAATAGTTGGAAGCTATTATTTTTTATTTTTGTAAGGATGCCTTTTGGCACCGCCACTATGGATGTTCAATACATTGGGATACTCTCTAAAAAAAATTTAAGCGGTGTTAAACATCCCCCTCTATAGAGAAGCCTATTTACCTAGAGAGAAATGCATGCTTCAACTTTTTTATACAAACACATCCAATCAACGAGCTTGTACCAATTTGGTTTACAAAAAAGAAGCCCGAATATTTGAAACATGAATCCAAATCCTTCCAGGGAAAAGGGAGGAAATCATATAACCTCCTAAGAGAGGATTCTGATAGTCGACAAGGGATGAGACAACATTTATCATAGTTGATTTCCATGCCCTTGGATTTGTAGTATAGATCCATAACTCCTTTTAAAGTTGAGAAATGCTACAAAGTCCCCTAGGCAAAACAATTCACATCATCCATGAAGAGCACATGTGTGATGGACTGTTGTTCAGACACCTTAACTCTCCTAAGCTCACCTTTTGAATTGGCATCATGGATCAACCTTCTAAGAGCCTCCACTACAATGAGAAAAAAAAAGGGGACAAAGGGAATCCTTGCGTGTGATACCCATAGAAGCCCAAAAAAACCTGGAGGGGGATCCATTAATGAGCACCACGAAGGAAACAAACTCTACACATCCCATAATCCAATTAACAGTGGGTTGGTGCATACCCATATTTAGCAATAATAACCATAGAAAGGTCCAATTAACTTGGTCGTAGGATTTATATAAGTCAATCTTTAAAATTATTGTTGGTTGATTAGACAAATTGATCGAGTGTAATTCTTCTTGAGAAATCGACATCACATTGTGGATTTACCTTCATTGTAGAAAAATAAACTATTCCTTAGAAATAACTTTGCTCAGAATTGGTTTTTATCTTAGGGCATTAATATTTTCCACTAACTTGTATATTACATTGTAACACATAATGGGCCAGTAGTTGTCGAAAGAGACTCCATCTTGTTTTTTAGGGCTAAGAGTAAGAAAGGTGGAGTTCAATTGTCACAACACCTTCCCGGTACTCTGAGAGACCCTTACCACCTTTAACAAATCTTCCTTCATCAAGTCATAGAATCCAATGAAAAATTCTACAGTGAGGCCATCCGGTCTGGGGCTCTTGGATTTTTACATGGAGGTTACATCCGCTAAGACTTCTGACTCTGAACCATTTCCTCCAATGCTTGGTTCATATCTTTTGAGAACATTGGTGGGAATTTGGAGATAACTTCCATAATTTCCTAAATCAGGCACCCATTCTGCTCCTTGAAGAGAGATTGGAAGTGATAGATTCCTTACTCTGCCATATCCTTAAATGAGTGAACCAGAGCACCATTTGACATATTAATCTCCCAGATTGAGTTCATATATTTATGATGATTAGCGTATTGATGGAAGAATTTAGTGTTGTTATCTGCCTCCTTAATCTAGATGGCACACCTCTTTAGCCTCCACGTTTCTTCCTCCTTATCCATTATATAGTGTTGAAGGGATTATAGGATACACAATTGAGATAATTTAGTAGCTGAGAGAGTGCCCAAGACATTTTCGGCATACAATATTTCAATCTTAGACTCTGCCTCCTTCAACGTAGCTTGAATCTTTTCCTTAAAATATTTTCACCACTGCTTTGTGGCCACTTTGATTCAAGCAATATTGTCCGCAAATTGATGCATAAAGGAGGATGATGAGTTGGATGAAAAATGTACTCACGTATCCTCGACCAATTTCCTAAAGTTTTATTCCAAGAGCCAAGTGTGATCAAGTTTTAATGGAGAGGGAGGATTCTCTCCACTAGAGGCCATTTGAAATAGAATGAGGAGATGGTCGGACATGCCTCTAGTAGATACCCATGAATTAGAAGAAATGGGTTATCCATGAAGGCTTACGATACCAAGAAGCAATCCAATCTTTTAGATATTGCTGCCTCATAAACACAAAACTTTCTATTGAATTTAACTCCCCAGACTCAACCCTTGGTATGTTCTAATATCATGTTGATATTCATCCTCTACTCAATACCCGACAATTATCTAAAAATAAAATCTCTTTATCTACTAAAAGCACAACTGAGTAATAAACTAAACATCCAGGGGAAGCATAAACTAGGAAACCAAAATCTCACATACAAGACACCAATATTTTCGGGTGAACTACCCTTGGAAAAATCCCGAAGGAAAACCTAGTTCCAATATACTTTTATTAAGGTCAAATCAGGGCTCCTGTAATAGGGAAAATGACCCACTAAGATAAATATACATTGCACTCAAACTTGGAAATTCCTATGCTGTTGTACGACCCTATACCAACATTCTTCCCAAGGTGTACCTGACTTTCCTTTAGTAAACCCACGTACGTACGTGACTGTTTCCACTGAGACCTGCGTACATGTACAAATAACCCATATGGAAAATTTTGTACGATGTTGTGCTTCACTATGGATTTTGTCCTCTAAAACCCACCTGTGGTTTCCTTTGCTCTCTCTTCTCCTTGAACTATATGACCTCTAGATGGAAGTCTTTCTCCAACTATCCAAGATCTTGAATCACTATCCTTTGTGATCCAACCCTCTCTACATCAATACTTAGATGCAATCTCTTTACCCAACCTGTGAGATCTCCTCACTCTAGTGTAAACAAAACATCCTTCTTTTCTCCTACACTCCTCACAATAGAAAAAGTCCTTCTTTTCTATCCTCAACCTTGGTCTCTCACCAAAGTCTCTCAACCTTGACCTCTCGTCAAAAGTCTCTCAACCTCAACCTCTCATCAAAAGTCTCTCACTTTGATCTCTCATCAAAAGTGACTTCCTCCTGAAGTGTTTTCCTCCTTCACCCTATCCTTGATTTTATAATCATGAGTTATAATCTATTTCTAGTATCCAAAGTGATCTACGATTGATATTAATTATCGCACCCACTTAATATTTAGATTACATGCTGCATGCTATGAATGTGCCTTAAATAACACAATTCACTAATAAATACAATTTTACTTTAATTAATTCCTTTTGACTAAAGTAAACTAAATACTAGAAGATTCTCGACAACTTCCACATGCTAAACACATGGAAATGCAGAAGTACATGTCGGATGCTACCACTAACATCAACACTCTCTCTTAGCGAGGAGGGTACTTCTCCCACCTAGAGTTGGCTCAATCTTCACTACCCGATATGCTACCATGATTTCTCTCCAATACACCTGATTGGATGCTCCCTCTAACACAAAAGCTATCATTTCCATCATGATCTGACCTGTCTTCGAAGACTCACTGCCTATGAACATACTCCTAGAAGTCTCCTGCTCTTGAGCATCCTACATGGCCATCTCGTACCATGACTCCTTGATATGCTTGGAATGCTTCTCCTTCCCATCTTAACCTGAAGGATGACTCCCTCTTAGCTACTCAACCTTTGTACCTACCTACTACTTGTTCTCTATCACTCTGCTTCTCACCACCGCTTGCATAGGCTGTCCCTTTATCCTATACAAGTTTCTCTCTCTAACTCGAAAGACAACTACTTTTTATGATCTAGATCCTTTGGGATTGGTCAACGCCTTTCCATCTTGGAACACTACGTCAAATACATTCTTCTCAATCACTGAAATTGAGATCACACTCCTATTGAGTTCTGGAACCCATAGCACATTCATCACTCTCAATGTGCCTCATGACTCCAATTGAAATGATATTATTCCAGATCCTTTTACTGCATGCTTGTTCCCCATACCAAGTTCCACATGCATCTCTGAGTCAAACTGTGAATCTCTCGAACACCTCTCGTGATCCTGTCATATGACACATGGATCCATTATTTATCAACCATGCATCAACTGATATGAAGCCCAAGAAAGTCTGGGAAACAAGTAAGAACTCTGTCTGTTCAAAGTTCTTTCAAAACGCATCCGCTTGAGTCTTTTTCATCGCAACTATCTCTAGTGCGCTTCGTTCGCCCCCTTCTTCCTATGTGGACATTGACCTACATAATTTCCAAACTTGTGACATGCAAAGCACTTTACTTTTCTCATGTCCTTCTTCTTCTTTCCATCTTGAGCAATATAATCTCCACTGACAATCTTCCTGAACTTTCCCTTCCTTGCCTGGATGGCAAGAGAAATGTTCTCATCATGGATACTCTTCAAACCATACCTAGACTCTAACCAAGTCTCCTCCTGAATACAATCATTCCATAGTATATCAAAACCTCACACTATCTCTCGTGCACATATCCCTTGCAAAAAAGGTTCCCAAGGCTTGGAAAGACCTCTCAATGCTACATTCACCAACTCAACATCATGTATTGTCTTGCCAATGGCCGCAAGATGATCTCAGATCTGTGTAGTATTCATAAGATAGTTCATAACCATGTCCTCAGTGGACATACCGACAATCAAATGTAGAAACTTTCGTGTATTCTTATTTTGGTATAGACTCACCAAAGCATCATACATTTCCTTGGCATATTTATTCTCAGCAATGTGCGGTATCAAGTGATCCTTTACGGATTCTAGAAAAACTCCCCTAGACTTCACTTCCTTCTTCTTGTGAGCTTCCAATTCTTGTGGATCAGTAGGACTTGCAACCACATCCACACCATACTCTTTGAGGTCATTCTCCTCCAATAGAAGAACAACCATTTTCTTCCACACTCAAAAGTTTGTTTCCCTTTCCAATCTGTCCTCAATCTTCAATGTGTTCACCATTGTGTCTCAAAGGATGAATCCCTCTCTCCTTCAAATCCTCGGCTCCAAGATATGATCTGACAACCCTCTGCTAAAACTATCTTGAACTGTCCTGTATGACCATGTACGCGACTGTTTCCACTGAGACCCGCATGCATACATGACTGTCACCACTGTGACCTGCGTACACCTCTGTACTCTTGAAAAATCTAAATGTTTTTCCTCAGTTCTATAACTTCCCTGAAATCTATCCTTTGATTTTCTTCCCTTGGTTATAGATATTTTTTCAACTGCTGAGACTTATGCTCTTGGTTTCCTTCCTTCAGAGCTCTAGCTCTGATACCATGTTGAATTTAACTCCTCAGACTCAACCCTTGGTATGTTATAATACCATGTTGATATTCATCCCCTACTCAACACTCGACAGTGAGCTCAAAACAAAATCTCTTTATCTACTAAAAGGACAACTGAGTAATCAACTAAACATGTAGCAGAAACATAAAATAGGAAACCAAAATCTCACACACAAGACACCAATAGTTTCCGGTAAACTACCCCTGGAAAAACCCCAGAGGGGAAACTAGTTGCAATATGTTTTTATTAAGGTCAAATTAGGGCTCTCGTAATAGGGAAAATGGCCCACTAAGAGAAATTACACCGCAGACAAACCTGTAAATTCTTGTGCTGCTGTACGACCTTGTACTAGAACGTTTATCAAGGTGTACACGACTGTCCTTCAACAAACCAACGTACATACACGACTGTCTCCACTGAGATCCACATACATGTACAAAAAACCCATACGAAAACTTTTGTACAACGTTGTGCTTCGCTCTGGCTTCTATTGTATGAAACCCACCTGCGACTGCCTCTGCTCTCTCTTTTCCTTGACTTTTATGACCTCTATATGGAAGTCCTTCTCTACCTATCCTAGATCTTGAATCATGATCTTTTGTGATCCAACCCTATCTACATCAATACTTGGATGAAATCTCTTAACCCAACGTGTGATATCTTTTCACTCTAGTGTAAGACAAAAGTCCTTCTTTGCTATCCTCAACCTTGGTCTCTCTCCAAAGTATCTTAACCTCAACCTCTCATCAAAAGTCTCTCACTTTGATCTCTAATCAAAAGTGACTTCCTCCTTTACCCTAGCCTTGCTTTTATAATCATGAGTTACAATCTATTTCTAATCTCCAAAGTGATCTACGGTTGAAATTACTTCTCACACCCACTTAAGATTTAGATTACATGCTGCATGTTATGCATGTTCCTTAAATAAGTCAATTCACTAAATAAATACAATTTTACTTTAATCAATTCCTTTTAACTAAAGTAAACTCCAGACTAGAATATTCTCGACGACTTCCACATGCTAGACACATGCCCATGCAGAAGTACTTTTCCGATGCTACCACTAACATCAACAATTTTTCCATGTTGGAACCTGCTTCATTGGTTCCATGTCCACTAATTTCTTCTTTTCAAAGAACGATGTAAAGTAACCACTTTGAGAGTCCAAACTTGCGTTGATCTCCCACACCTATCTCATGGTCAGAGCTAGGTTTAAATATCCACCAATGAGAGTGAAAGGGTCTCCCAATGCCTTAGAATCTGACAAACTTTCCTAGAAAGGGACACTGTCTACATAAGGCCCATAAATGTTCAACACAGTCGACATGATTCCAAAACTTTTAACTTCCAATATAACTAAAATAGCAGAGTTAAGTGCACTTGGGTTGATCTTTAAAACATGGGCTCCATCTAGTAAGAAATCCTCTCGATTGCTCATCTCCATCCAATGTACAAAATGACCAGTTTTTTAGCCACGGTTAAAAAACAACTCTGGCTCTTAAACCATCCACCATAGTTTCCTGAATTAAGATAATGTCCGGCTTATGGCTCTTAATGAGCCATTTGAGGGCTATATTTTTATGTGCACCCCAACCCCTCTCGCGTTGAAAGAGAGGACTATCACGATGCCACCCTTTTAAGGGATTTCCCTATTATAAGGGCCCTATGGTGGATTGTTTTTACTTTCTTGGATTGATTTACTTTCTTGATATCTGAGCCATCAATAAGTGAATTTTTTTTCCTAATGGGTTTAATGGGTTGGATGATGAGGATCAATGACTAAACCTCCAGGCGGTGAAGAATATTCTTTAAGTTTGACCCGTGACCTTAAGGAATATCCCTTTTTCAGGGATAACCCACTACCTGTGGACAGAGGAGGAGGGTCAAACACCCTCATCCCCGTATCAACTATATTTTCCGAGTTCCTGGAGGAAAATGGAAGGCTTAGAGACCGAGTCGAGGAGGGTGAAGTGGGGGAACTGCACTTCCAGGGAGATCCAACCGACAAAGGGTCCTTTGGTGAGGGGGAGCCACTTCCTTGAATTCAATAGACTTAGAAGGAGGAGGAAGAAAATTTGAAGGGTTTGAAGGAAGAGGAGAAAGCTTACCATGAGCCGAAACAAGAGGAGCGAGATATTCATTTGAGACGTTCTTTGGAGCAACGCCTGGTTCCAAAGAAGGGTCCCTTTTTGTGTCTGACAAGGATAAAATATGTCCATGCAAGACTACCTCTGTAGAAACATTGTTTTTTTTTACCCAAACCTTTATCTTGCTGAGCGCCTTTGGGAACACCTTACACCATTGGTTCTGGAAATGAAAAACTTCATGAAAAACAAAACACCGAAAATGAAACCTCCAACAATCGATTTTTTTTCTCTAGATTTTATCACCAAATACCAGTTTAAGCTCCCCAATAATTCCATCCCGAAGGTCGACTTCCTCTTGAACCCAGGCCCATTGATGATCGACCTTGGTCTCCCAACAATGCTCCAATCCACAAAACCTACCAAGCTTGTCACCAATGGCTATCAGTGAAGGCTTAGTCCAAAAAAAATGTGGGAGGCTAGGAAGGATTGCCCATACCCGTTGAACAAGTACCGAGGCATGAGATGGATCGAAATCCACTGCCCACTTTTGGAGAACTAACCCTGAAGGGCCCTAGTTCCATTTGCGCCTTAGCAAAAGGGTTCTCGCCGAAATACAAGGTATTTAGAGTAAACCAGATTTTTTTGGTAACGTGTTCATTTAAGAGTCAAACGTGTCATTTGTGGGAATTGAATCTGTATGGGGGAAAATACCCCTCAGCACAAATCACTTGGTCTAAACCCAATTGACACACACACACACACATATCTATGAAAACACTACGTGTTAAATATTAAAACAATTGAGTTTGGTGTGAATTAATTGTTATTTATTAAGTTAGGATAACTTGCCAGAGAATATCAGGGAGGGGATGAATTTGATGATTATTTGATCCCTTCGAGGGGAAGGCAATGTAAGGAGGCATAAAGGAAAGGATTTTGGAGAGGCTTGGGGTTCAGAGATTGGGGAAAGAGATTTTGGTTTTGAGAGAGAGGAGAAATAGAATTAGGGGAGACTGGTATGAGGGATTTGGCATTGATATTTGGGATTTTGACTTGGTATTCTGGACATACTAGGGATATGGTTATGGGACAATAGGCACATAGGGCCAGGAAACCCCCCAAGGTGTTTTTGGGGCTAGGGAGCCAGTGAGGCTATTCCTAGCTGATTGGGTGGAAAAAATCCAGTTCAAGCAGTTTCAAATAGCATACAAGGCAAGGATAACTTAGGGAGAAACTACATATTTCATCAAAGGACTAAATCAAATATACTTAGAGGCATTTTTCTTATTCCTAGTAGCTAGTGCCAAATTTTCCATTACTAGGCTATAAATTGGAAAAGTGTCGAATTTTATGCTGAAATTTGATATCTGTTGTAATTTGTAGAATGTAATACAATTTAAATCAATCAAAATTATTGTAGAAATTATTAAAATTCATAGGAAAATGATTAAAAAAATCTTTGTACAAGGAAAAAAAAACACAAATTTTATTAAATTTCCATGCTTATTACATAAGTTTAATACATAATAATCTAAGGCCCTAGTGAAGGGCATCACATCTAGATACCATTCAAATCTGTCATAAAGGTTTGGATGAAGGAGCTATAATAAATTTATGGTTGGGAATTGCTTAGTCACCTATAGCTTGGAAAATGATTTTTTTATTTTTAAGGAGGAAGCCCATTTACCATTATTGGATAATATGCATTTTTTTTTGGTTGAATTTCTATATTAAATAAATATTTTTTATTAAAAAAAAATAAAAACACTGAAAGATTCAGAAATAAGCTATACATATATTTTGTCATTTTCTAGGTGCATGAGAGCTTAAAATCAATTGTTAAAATTTAGCAGTGCTACATAGTTTCTCGTCAACATCAATACCAATTGCTGAAAATTTCCAATGCTATAGAGTTTCTCATTAGAATCAACGTCCATTTTTAAGGAAGGCACATATATCTCTTTACCATGATCCATTGGAACTTCTAACAAAGTTAATGATAAAGGACTACGCAAAATGCCACGTAGGCCATATCGAGCACTACTCATACGAGTGCCCATAAATACGTGCACTTAGCTCCACTTAGTTTAGGTGTAAAACATGTCCTGTGTAAATAGTTGAAGTAGTTAGCTATTAAGATTATGACTCATCTTTGAAGTAATGATTTCTTCTTATGTCTTTTCGATTTGATGAAAAAAGTTAAAAATAATTTGAGTTAATTTCCTAAAAATGAGCAACCACTCTCATGTGGATTTTTTAATAAAGAAATAAGAAAAAGAACCTCAGGGGTTCCACTGTTAATACATATTTTGGAATACAAGCTATCTTTGCTAAATCTTGGTGTTTATTGTTACTTGTGGTTGGTTGAGTTAGCATACAGATCATTTAACAACCTATTAGAACAAGGACTTTCTACAGCCGTGATCAACCTAATTTCTTCTGATATCTTTATTTTAATATTTTTCTTTTCATCTCATTACCAACAAAGCTTACTCTTTATTTCTGATAGACTAAAGCAAATTAATTCTTGTCATTTATTTTTATTTGTGTTAAGGCATTCTTTTATGCATTGGGTAGATTATAATTCCTTTTTTTGTTATGGTTGAAATGGGAGTTATGAATTAATTCTAAATATGTAAATTGTAGCAATACAATAGGTTGATTAAATTCAGTTAGGTTTTAACAAAATTAGTTTTAGCTGTTATATTTTTCTATAGTATAAAATTTTTGATTTGGTGTATAAAATCATGTAATATCAAATTTCTGTTTTGTTGTATAAAATTCATGTAGTGTAATTAATATAGCTATTGTATAATTTATAATTAGTATAGTCCAACATTTGTTTCTATTTTTCTGTTGAATTATGAAGAACAAAGAAAATCAATTCCCCTTAATAAATAAAAACAATAGTTAACAATAACATAGCCTAAGCAATTAAAAAAACTATAAATGCATATATAGTGCATGGTGTTTTGAAAAGCCTCAAGTTTCTAGGTTGATAATTAAAGTAGGTTCTGGTGATTATTGGAGTGTCAATTCCAAGCATTGTTAGAGCTTGTCCACTATTTTCTTGCAAGGATACTTAAATGTTGAGGAGTATAATTGGCATCCTTGGTAGTGAAAATTAAATGATTTTGTGGTCCCTATGGTGAACAATTCCTTTGGTATCTTAAACTAGTTAGATGGTCGAGAAGATATGGATGTCCATGCCCTTGGTGAAATATGAAAGCTATCTCTTGGAATATGAGAGGTTTGACATACCTATACAAAAGAGATTCAATTTGGCAGTTGCATAATGCAATCACCTCCATTTCTATTTTGTGCTTACAAGACGGTAAAT
Source organism: Picea engelmannii (assembly GCA_009831015.1). Classification (NCBI taxonomy): domain Eukaryota; kingdom Viridiplantae; phylum Streptophyta; class Pinopsida; order Pinales; family Pinaceae; genus Picea; species Picea engelmannii. Next base: position 246,690 of record ML810858.1, read on the forward strand.
TCACTAGTCTTTTGTTAGTGGTCATATGTTTAATATGGATATGAGCTACTACTTTTGTTACTAATCATGAAGATGGGATGGGTGGTGTTACAATTCTAATTGCAATATTTCCTTCATGTGCAATGATTACATTAGGCACCGATCCCACATAAGGATTAGTTTGGATATTGTTAAATTTGGATGGATACATTCTAGGGCTAGCTAATATCTATGCATCAAATATGCAAGAGAGAGGGACACCTTTTGGATGGATCATTAATAATCTTCCTAAATCCCACTGACACATATGTGGTGATTTAAACATGGTTGAGAGAGATGAAGATAAATAAGGCATGCTTCATGGGAAAATTCCTAAAGTGGAGTCACTAGCTTGGAGTGGCTTTATGATCAAAATAGTCCCGTACGACCCCAAGAAGTACATAAGGAATGACTCCTCTTAGATGTGGTTCCCCTAGATTAACTTTTGTAAGGGTTAAGAGAGAGTATTGAACCGACACAAAAAATACATGCTATAAGAACACAATACCTTTTTCTTTGATGACAATGGTGGATCACCTATTTAGGTGATGGGGCAGACACTTTGTTGGATCTTGAGCCCATCATCTTTTCTATTTCATGGGGCATAGTCAATATGTGTATCAATAAATATCAATTTGTTCTCGATGTCTAGCTCACTTTTAATATCCCAACTATGTGAATTCAAGATCTAGGATAGGTAGAGAAGGACTTCCATATAGAGGTCATAAAAGTCAAGGAAAAGAGAGAGTAGAGGCAGTCACAGGTGGGTTTCATACGATAGAAGCCAGAGCGAAGCACAACATTGTACAAAAGTTTTTGTATGGGTTTTTTGTACATGTATCTGGATCTCAGTGGAGACAGTCGTGTATGCGCATTGGTTTGTTGAAGGACAGTGGTGTACACCTTGGGAAATGTGCTAGTACAAGGTCGTACAACAACACAAGAATTTACAAGTTTATTTGCAGTGTATATTTCTCTTAGTGGGCCATTTTCCCTGTTACAGGAGCCCTGATTTGACCTTAATAAAAGCATATTGCAATTGGTTTTCCCTCTGGGGTTTTTCCAGGGGTAGTTTACCTGAAACTATTGGTGTCTTGTGTGTGGGATTTTGGTGTCTTGTAGTTTACCTAGAACTCTTTCAAAGAAGAAAGAGCATAAAGTCTTCCCGAACCCGAAGTTCCTCTGCGTTCGCAACCAACAATCTGTCAGCTGCCTCTTCATACAATCTAATAGTGTGGTGCTTCAGTCAAATATCTATGCATTTAAGCACTGGACTGCACAGTTAATCTATGCATGGGACACTTGATGTAGAGCCGCAGAACCAGTCATCTGCCCAATAAGCAACACAATCGCCCACAGTGATAAATCGGTGATCCTGCTTATTGGCACCTACGAACTCGATCAGTCTGTACTCGCCTCACAATAGAGTCCTATCAATTCTGATATATTGTGAGGCCTAGAAGGAAATGTCTGGAAATTTACTGGTTCCCCTCTCCTGGAGAGGCCAATCAAAAAGTATATATCCTTTGTAGTGGGCACTAGCGACTGCCCCTCTAACATAAAAGATTTTGCGTCAGGGTGCCAATATTCAACCAAGGCATTCAGTAGCCTAGGTTGTGATCTCATGAAAGGACACAGAAAAAACTTGAGCAAGCCACATTGCATTAACACCGCCACAACGTTAGGGTCTTCCCCAACTAGTGTGATAATATCTTTGTTCTCTCATTCTCTCCATTGCACATACATCTTGCACATGGGAAAATTTTTAGAGGGTTAGGCCTTGCTTTTAAACCTTTTTCTTTTTTGCACTCATTGGAGGGTCCACGTAGGTTGTTGTGATGACAGTCGCGTGTACACACGCTTTGACACTAGACAGAGCGAGTGTACACGCGAGATGTCATAAGACATCCCATGTGGACCTAGGGACGACCTTTTAAAGGTCGACGCACCCCCCAAAAACCAAATTAAATGCATATATAAAGAATTAAAAGGCAAAAGGAGTTAGTTTATACTTACTTGGTCCAGACGGATGGTCGTTTCATCCATTGTAGCTCCCAGAATCACCACTTTTACCAAAGGTTTTTTTTTGCTCCAAAGTCAATTTCCAAATCATCAATGGTGATAATGAGCTGCCAACTTCTATTTATAGACCTTTTGGCTCCTTTTTGTTTCTTTTTTGGACCCCCTTATCATTTTCTCTGAATTGAAAACCATTTAGAGTGATTCAAGATTTTCTATGGAAAGTTATGTTCAGGTATCAGGACATTTTTTGGATTTTTGGGTCACTTTTGATGGTTCGTGGGTAAAAATCTCAGATGGTCAACTTGAGCATATAAGTTAGGTTTCCACCCCTACTTTTGTATCTTGTTGTCTTTATCCCTTTTCCATATGATCGATCCCACCAGGTTGCGACACAGAACCATCATTGCTGCTTTAGAAGTGTCGCAATTTGGTGGTAGAGCTTATCGGAACATGGATGCCCTAGGTAGATCCTGGTTGCATTATGGTGTCCATGCTGTCACTAATGACTGTAGGCTCATGAGTCCTTTTAGTTTTGCCTGATTACGAGTTTGAGCCTCATTTGCATGACTCTTTATCACTCTTGACCTCACCCTCGAGACTCCCAAAACATAATGGGTCTTCTTTTAAGCCTTTTTCAGACCCTCTAAAAATGAAAAGATTGTCGAACAATCTTGTGGCCTTTCATGCTCGTTAAACTGAAATTTGAAGTCACGTCTATCCGACAGTATTTTACCCCTTTTTCGGTCTGGATGGTCAACTGTATGAACATAGGTATACTCTAGAGGCTTCAGATCCCTAGAAGAGTATTCTCAGGTATAATTTTAACCCGTTTTTGGGCTCGAGGGACTAAATTTACGAAAACGGAACCCCCATTGAGTCCATAGTTAAGATCTTTTCAGACTCCCTAAAATTGAAAAGATTGTCGAGTGACCTTATTCTTTCACACTCGTTAAAATGGTCCAGAAGAACATTCCTGATGGAGTCCATAGTTAAGCTTTTTTCAGACTCCTTAAAAATGAAAAAATTGTCGAGCGATCTTGTCTTTATCATACTCGTTAAAATGGTTTTGAATATATGTCTTTTCGGTGTTAATTTACCCCTTTTTTGAACCGACTAAACTAATTTCAGAAAAGGTACCCCATCGGAGTCTCCTTTTACGTTTTTTCAGACTCTCTAAATATGAAAAACCGCCGAGCTTACCTTCTCTGGGCTTGTTAAACTTACATCAAAGGACGTTACCATTGTGTGTCTTATTAATCGCATTTGCATACCCGCGTCTTTGGCCTAATACCGGCTCCATGTTTCTCTCAACTGAACCATCTAAAGCATGCCTTATACACAAGCCTTGTAGCACTTTGCCTCTGCGTCTTGACACCTTTGGTCCCTGGAGGATTTTTCCCGAGTGTCATTTTCTTGCATATGTCACTTTGCCCTGAGCATCCCTGTGTTCCGTGTGCTTGGAACTAGTATGTTTGAGACACTCGATTCCTCCTTTGTAACGTAGCATTCTTTTATTCTTTTTCCAAAATTATTGAAAATGACAAAAAAATCAAATATACCCCAAAAAGAGGAAGGGAAAAGTATTTTCTTTGTATTGGAAACACAATGAGTTGCCCTTGGATAAAGCACATCTTTCATTTTGTTCGTCAAACCCTGGTATTTAATATGACCTTAGGAAGTTGTTCCTACTACATTGAGCTATGTCCTCCTCCGTTTGGTTACTCTTCCAAACATATGGAGAGTTTGTGTTGCCTCTTGCCTCATAAAATTATGTTAATGCCATGCTGCCTGAGTCTCATCTTTTGTCGTGCTATTATCCAAGGGAAGTTTTTCTAAGCCTGAGTCGGCCCCTCTGCAGTTTTGTCTCTTTCCCTCATGCCCGACAATCCTCAAAGTCCAATCAAGTCTTTGTTCTAAATCAATGAAGCCTTCAGTTTGATCATCAAGATTCTCTAGTCCATGACCGATGAGTCGTCGAAGACCTCTGGGTATTGAAGTCGTACACTCATATTACACTCCTACCTGAGTTTTGAAGATTTTGAAGTTGTTGCTCAAGCTCTGAAGACCTTATCTCCAGCCATCAAGCCTTATCAGCTTCTAGAAGATGGATACTCTACATGTATATATTTTTGATTTCGAGATGTAGCTCCGCTGTGTATTGCTCACGGCTACACTTTATATAGTTATATGACGTGGATCTACAATGTATTTGATTGGTAGCCATGATTTTATTTCATACCAAGCATGGGTATGCCCACCTCGGTGAGACAATTATTATTTTTCAGAAGACACCTCCCGATTTCTGGTCCCTGGGCTCACTTGTTTGGAACGTTAGTGAAGATTGTTAATGTATTTTGGCCATCAGATGCTCTTCCGACCTCACACATTAGGGGGCATCTGTTATAAACCTAATTTTCACTAGACATGCTTACCTAGCATCAGGCCATCTCAGATTCCTTCTTTGCCAAAACACTACTGAACAACTCTTCTTAAAAACGCCTTTTATAAAGGCCCATGCGCCCTGCTCCATTACTGCACGCGTGTACACGCTAGATGACCCAAGACAACTCGTGTGTACCTACAAAAGCACGAAAAAAGGAAAGTTTCTGACGGAACACACAACTTTGGGTAAGTCAACTAAACCTTTTGACCATGCATGGCCGATCATTCGACCAAATATCTAGCTCCTTCTAACCTATAAAAGAAGGGGTAGGGGTCCCATTTGAAAGGAGGAAAATCATAGTAAAGAAACTATACCCGATTGAGAATTCCCTTTGTCCCAACCTTTAGCCATCCTTGTGCAAAGAGAAGTATAGAGAAAAGCAGTTGGAAGATAGTGGAAGAAGAGCCCAAGACCAGGATCGAGGAATCGTAGCCGACTTTATCATTGTGAAGTTAATAAAATAATTGCTTTTCCCATCCCACCATATGAGATTGTCATTATTTGAATATTGATTGTATGATTGATTAAATCTCTAACCCATTAGTTCATAGATCAAATGCATGTGGAGTTCTTTGTTTGTCTTTTGGTGAATGCAAGTCAACATTGGGAGGAGAGTTGCAGTCAAAGAACGACTAAGTGTGAAAAGGGATCGACATCGAACATGAAAAATAAGGTACATCAACTTAGTCTTTTGAGCCTTGTATTTACACATGAGTAATGGGGGTTTAGGCATGGGAGGATGGTAATAAGTAAGAATCTTTAGGTCATTTCTGCATGCATGATAAAAACCCTTCGTGCTAGTTCATAGGAGGGATTTCCCACCCACAACACATTTCTATATTGTTAAAGTTTCCTACACATATTATGTTATTTTTTTTTTACTAGAACGGTTAAAGATTTTTATTTAGAGTCTAGCAGAAAGGGCTTCCAGGGCCTTACAGTACATATTCGAGTCTACTATGTTGATCTTCATCTTTAGCTTGGCACACACATCCTTACAGAGCAAAATCCAGAAATCTAGATACTGGTGATTCATAGACATATAATAACCTAGTCTACTATTTATCGAATACACGGTCTTCTGCAGAGGTCGATAGAGAAAAATGAGGGCTAACACGCAAAGCCCACCACCGTTGTCCTGACTTACCCAATTTTGGAGATGGCCTCTGCTGTAGCATCCGATATCTTGCTGATCACCTTGGTTAGTTCTTCGACCTGTTTCTCCAGCTTGTAGAGACGATGACCCAGATTGCCCGTGATAATAACAACGTCCTTGAGGCCCGCTTGGAGATCTTCTGTTAATTCTTCCCTTAGATCTTGGATCTCGGTGTTCAACAGTTCCCATTTCCTCTGATTTGTGGATGCTCTGACGTTCTCCAACTCTGTTTTTAGCATGTCGAGTCTCTCTCGAGGAGAAAGAGATGGCTTTGAGGATGACTCCATTGCTTCTGCTCCTGTAACGCTGCTTCTCTTTTGTGCTCTGCAAATACCCACGACTAACAAGGATACTAAAAAATGGCTTCGAGTGGTTCCCTCTATATTCCTTGTAACCTGCCAAAACCCGTGAGATCCCAGCCTGGCTTGCCAATGACGACGAATCTCTGAGCGAAGATCATTGCCAGTCCAGCGATATCTATACTGATTTCGGTCGATACGAGATCCTTCATATGCCGTTGGGTTACCCGCGTGATGAGACAAGGCAAGTGCGATCATAGTCTTAGGGAATTGTTTGGTTTGGTGTTTCTCCATTTACAGTCAGCTGGGTTTTGCTCAGGAGCGTACCATGGTTAGCCTCAACATCTCCCAGTCTATTCATAATCCTCAAAACGTGATAGATCTTATAATTCCTGAACTGCGACAGCAGTAGGAGGACTTTCTTGTATGTGTGGGAAAGAGTAATATCCTTTGGGGTCTTCTTATTATTCAACACTTCAACAACCAGTTTGGAGTCACCAAAAATCGTAATCTTCTGGACGTTCAGCTGCACCGCTTGTGTGAGACCTTGCCACAGTGCTAGATACTCAACTTGATTATTAGAGGCATATCCTAAGCCCCAAGCATATGACAGATGGAGTGTGCCAGAGGGCTCAATAATAATGCCACCTCCTCCTGCTTGACCGGGGTTCCCTTTTGAGGCCCCATCGAAGAAGAGGCACCATTCATCAAGCTCAACTCTCCATTTGATGAAGTTCTACTCCTCCATCCGAATTTCCCAATTCATCTTTTGCGGGGGTTTGGTTTCTTCCATGCTTTGCTGATTCTGGGTGAACTCCTGAAGCCAATGTTCTTCTTCAACCGAGAGGGGGATCGAGGTTCTAATAGGAAGCTTCGAGCTTAAGGATTCAAAGAGCATAGTTATGGATTTAATAGCCACCTGGGATGGCAGTCTGCTTTCCTCCTTGAAGATTCTATTATTCCTCTCCAACGAGATCTTCTAGCACAAGAATTTGGGGGTCCACATCCAGGTAGTTTTGAGGAGATTTTTCTTGCTCAGAGTGAAGGGAGATAAGGTCATCCATCTGCTTAGAATCTCTGAGGCTGAGGTTGGGAGAGTTAAGGAGACCGATCCTAAGAGAAGCCCCTAAACTTCTTTAGAAAAATCACAAGTAAAGAAGAGATGCTCAGTGGTTTCTTCAGCCTGATTACACAGAGGACATTGTGAGGGCCCTTCCCAACCTTTCCTCTTTAGATTATCGCTGGTTAAAATGCTGTTGTGGAGTAAGGTCCATATAAAAATATCAACTTTAGGAATTGAGGGAAAATTCCAGAGAGCTTTCCACGGGGCTGGATTAGGAGGGACCCATGGCATATCCAGAATTGCAGAGTAGCCAATTGTTGTTGTATAAAACCTCGAGTCTGATCCCCATCCCTGCTTATCCTTGGATCTGGCACTGATTGGCGACTTCCCTTGTAGATAATCAAGCAGAAGTGCGGCTTCCTTCTTAAGCTCATCCGGATAATCTCCTAGATTCCAGCCTTCCCAGGATTCATTATCATCATTCCTCCAAAGGGAGATGTCCCATAACATTATGCAATTATTAGACAGAAGCCAATCTTTAATGTTCCTCAGTTCACTTAACCAAATAAGGGCCTGTTCTCCAAGAATGGAGTCCTCCCAGATCCTAATTTTTTCCCCGTTCCCCGGGATCCAGGTGAGCTTTGAAATGAAAAAAGGAAGGGCTCTTTTGCATAGGGTAAATACCGGGGAACCTTTCTGCACTTTGGTAGGCTTCTCAAGGCATCTCTCTTTGTCACCTATGAAGTATTTTTTCCTGAGAATTTTCTTGCTCCAAGTTCTTTTCCCCGTGATCATATTCCAAAGAATTTTGCCTCCCATGGCAAGGTTGTGGACAACCACATCTCTTATATGAAGGCCCTCTTCCATCTTTGGCTTCTTGACCTTGTCCCATTTTACTAAATGAAGCTTCTTTTCACAATTTCTACTGCCTTCCCAAAGAAATCGCCGAAGCATTTCATCTATTTTTTTTGTTATAGTTTTGGGAGCTAGAAGAATCGAGCACTGGTAAATTGGAAGGCTGGTAATGATCGAGTTCATCAAGATAACTTTGCCTGCTTTGTTGATCTAGGTTGATCCCCATGCATGAATCTTGTTTTTGAGTTTGTCCAAAAGGGGTAGCCAGTGAACGACCTTAGAGGAGGCTTTAAATATTGGGATCCCCAGATAGGTGAAATTGTCCCATATTGTGATACCTTCCATCTCAAGAATCCAGGCTAACTGCAACATTTCACGCGGAGTGCAATTCCACCCATAAATCTTACTTTTGTGATAGTTTATTTTGCTGCCCGAACTGTCTTTATAATAGTCAAGTTCAGATTTGAAGTTCCTTGCTGTCTTAAGGTTGACATCGCCCAGTAAAAGGGTATCGTCAGCGAACTGGGCGTGGTTAACATCCTTGACCTTTTGGCACAACTCTGATGCCTAAAAGGGACCTGTTTTGAAGACATCTATGCAATTGGAAGCTTAACACCGAGGCTTGGATGACATAGAGCACAGGGGAAAGAGGGCAGCCTTGCCTTAACCCCCTTGAGGCCTGGAAAAAGTTTGTAGGACGACCATTAATCAAGGGGGCTATCCAAGGGGATGAAATGCAGGCCTTAACCCACTCAATAAATTTATGATTGAACCCAAAGTTCCTCATGATTGCAAAGAGAAAGTCGTGCTTGACTCTGTCAAAGGCGTTGGCCAGATCCAACTTGATAACCATGCCCTTATCTTTTTTCTTACAACTGGTATGAATGGTTTCTTGGACTAATATAATGTTATCCAAAATCTGTCTCCCTCTCACAAACCCACCTTGATTTTCCGGAATCAGTTTCGGCAATATTTTTTTGAGTCTATTAGCCATTATTTTGGTGATGATTTTATATCCCGTATTACAAAGGGAGATAGGCTTGAATCTATTGAATTTTTTAGTACCTTTTTATTTTGGGATGAGGGCCAAGAAAGAGGAGTTTGTACTTCCACCCAACTTGGTACAGTTCTGAGATTTCATGACCATTCTATACAAATCCTTTTTTATAATCTCCCAGCAATAAGTGTAGAATCAGACTGTGAACCCATCCGGCCCAGGAGCTTTGTCAGGATCCATATTGAAAATGGCTTTGTTGATTTCTCTAGTGCTAACAGGCCTGCTCAACAACAGATTGTCATCATGATTGATCAGGGGTGGAATTTCTGAAATAGGGTAAGAGTTCGGGGCCACTAGCTCCATATCAGGGGTGGAGTAAAGATTTTTGAAGAAGGAATGGGCAGCCTCCTTTATGCCCTGAAAGTCCTTTATGACTTGGTCTTGCATCTGAATTTCGCTAATGGAATTGTAATTTTTCCTAGCCTGGGCTTGCTTGTGAAAGAATGAGGTATTCTTTTCTCCATCTCGAAGCCAAAGCGCCCTTGATTTGACTCTTCAGTAGATTTCCTCTTCTTGACATCTTTTGTGATACTTCCTTTGAAGCTCAGATTCTCGGTTGAGTAGATCCTGGGTAACTGGGGATTCTTCCAAGATCGATTGATGCCTTTCCAAGGCCTTCTGTATTCTTTTCCTTTCATCGATAGGGGAGCGTAACCTTTTGGCCCACTCTTTCAAGTTAAATTTGAGTCTTTTGAGCTTCTCTTCCCAAACGTAAAAAGGGGACCCAAAAACAGGTTCGTTCCAGGAGTTAGATACAAGGTTGAGAAAGCCATCCTGACCTATCCAGTTTGGACAAAACCGAAAAGGGATAGGGCCTAGCGATATCCCAGGAGATAGGGAGAGAGTTATTGGTTTGTGATCCGAAGTAGAATGCGGGAGAATCTTGGACGTCGCTATAAGTCCAAGGGTAAGGAAGGAGGAATGAATGAGGAACCGATCAAGATGGGCAGCTATGTGACCTGGCCCGATCCTTTTATTGGACCAAGTAAATTTCCTGTTGATCGATGAGATATCTTCAAGCTCCCAGTCCAACATCAAATCTTCTACCCACTCTCTAGCAGGATCCCGAACAATTGATCCCCCTTTCTTTTCGACCAGAGAGAGAGTCACATTTAAATCTCCAACCACTACTAAGTTCTCAGGGTTATACAGGTTGAGAAACAGTTTTAATGAGTCCCATCATTCTTTTTTCTCATCATATGAAATGGGAACATATAAGTTAAAGAGGCTTACCAGATGTCCAGAGTCTTTGTGGTGCAATTTGGTGAATAACCAGTGGGTGGTTCCTTCTTCTTCTACTAGGTCGAGCTTTGCGGAGTCCCATAATGTTGCTAATCCCCCCTAAGCTCCTCTAGCGCTTACTGCCCTACCAGGGCCTTTCTTCTAGAACACATTACTTGCTCGGAGTAGGGCATCCTCCTCCGATTTCATCTCCTGGATTAGGAGGACTTCAGGCCTCACTAATCTTACTAAATCCTTTATGTCTTCTTCTTTTAGGGTGTTGCCCAGTCCTCTACAGTTCCAGGAGACGTATTGCATTATTTACCTGGATGTGGAGGGTGACCCCCTTTCGGTGTCTTCCCTAGTTTCACCCCCGATCTGGTATTCACCATCTCTAGAATTGTGTATTGTGAACCTTGAACCACCTCCTTGTAGGATTGCTCTTCCCTTCGCTTCTTCTCAGTCTTCCTACTCCGATTTCGCTGTTCTGGGGTATCTAGCGGACTGCTTACTTCAGTGTCTCCCTCCTCCGAGGTTTCAACTCCTGTTTTCGATCCCAATTTGATATGCTCCTTTGTTGGACTGAAGACCGTGGAGGGAGGGATTGGGTCAATTAGAGCCAGTGGCACCAGAACTTTTCCAGCTTCTGGTTCATTTGTGGGGGTTTGAGTTTCTTTAGGAACTTCTTGGGGGTTTAGCTTTGAAATGCCTTCCTTTGTCGGTTCCTGGGCCGTTTTCTCCTTGTTTTTAGCATTGTTAGAGCTTTTCCCTTTCTTCACCTTCTGCCAGCCTTCTGCGTCTTCTTTCCCAGTGATTTGTAGTTTGGGGCAATGCCTTTGGAAGTGACCATGCTCTTGACAGTTCCGACATTTGAATGGCAGGTGCTCATAGTCCAACTTTTGATAATGGGTCCAAGTTCCAACTGTTAACTTTACTGCTTCGGGTAGGCCAGCTTCGAGATCAACTTCCACACAGATTCTGGCGCAAGTGTATTGTCCCTTATTATCATCTCTGTCAATGAACCTTCCAACTCCGTTCCCTATTCTCTGCAGTGAGTCGAAGTCCCAACAATGCATGGGAAGATTCGGTAGTCTGACCCACACCGACACTTCTTTGGGCAGGTCGACCGAGGGATCAAAATTCGGTGTCCATTTATTTAGATATAAACCCTGCGTCCCCATGAAATAGGGGCCATTCCTGAAGATTAAGTCTCGATCTTCTTCTGAGGTGAATTCAAACACAAAGAACCCTCTTCCAACAGGGTAAAAGGTTACTCCATGTTTCAGATTTGGCTTCCAATTTCGTTGAATCTAGTCATCTGTAGTCTTGGTGGATGGCCAAAGACCCATGAACTGACCCACTAGCCCTTTTTGAGCCAACGCTAGAGCTATTTTCATTGGTTTCTCTTCAGATAGAGCGATTTCAGGAATTTCCTCCAACTTCTTGATGAATTTTGGAACCATCGGAGGAGAGGACCTCTTACCCTTACTGTTGACAAGCCTTCGGAAATCATCCTCGACCGAACTCGAAGGAGGTGGGGCGGCCTCCCCACCCCCAGGTGCCGCCATGGAAGCACACAACACAACAACATCACCAACCCTAGGCTAAGAAAGAAGCCATCTCTTCAGGAAGACATCGAAATGTGGTTTATATATTAACATAGTCAAGAGAAGTATTACAGAGGCATGTGAGCATATCACCTCAAGTGTGCTAAAGATGACCTTTACACATATTATGTTATTAATGCATACATTTTCTTCTTTTAAAATAATTCAACACTTTAAGCTAAAACAATGCTTTATGTAGTATTACTGGCGGAGCAACATATATTCTACATCTTATATTCTTAGTGTGAGTACATATTGTGCAATGGAGCTACCATGTTGGATCGACCTACCATAGAGGTTAGTGGTTGGTCATACCCTGACTGGTGAAAGGGAATGCCATCTTGCACTTGCCTCATGGAAAAACATAGATATTCCATTTGGACCAAGGTTGTATGGGTTGTTGGTGTGATTCCACATGGCAGTGGCACATACACCACTTTCCATTGTTTTTTGTATTCCTGCCATTGACCTCTTTGTACACCATATCTTTGCTACATGATAATTACTCTCTTCCCTATATTCTTAACCCACACATATTCAAATGACCATAATATTTCTCATTTATGAATGCTTGAAGAATTACGTTCCTACCTATGCACACCATAAAACCATGACTCTTTTAGCTATGGCACTAGGAAAATATTTGTTTATTAATTGACTATTTTCAACATCTAGGAAATGACACTGTGAGAACCACCCCCAACGACTTCCAAGTTCATACTATCTTTCATATTTCAACCCACTTCTTGTTATAGGAGTCTTAACATTGGATACAATATCTTTTAAATTCCAATGCATGGATTGACAATATAAGATTGATTATTGGTCGTATGTAGCCTCATATTTCTCAGTCTAAATGGGATTGTGGAAAATTGAGTTCCTCTAGTGCAATGATTTGTTTCCACTGTGTCATCTATTTCCATAGCCTATCTTGTTGATTGTGTGCCCTTTGCGATGAGTGATGAGATTCGTTTTTTGAGTCCTATATCATTACATTGTTTAAATATCTTATTCTATAGAAATAACTAGAAGTTTTAAAGTTCCACCTTTAGTATGCTTTGTTAGGTTCACCCCTACTTCACATTTTTTACTCAAAATGGTTATCTTCCTCCTTTAAATCTCTTATGCTATAGAAAAAACTAGAAGCTTTCAAGTTCCACCTAAAGTATGCTCTAGTAGGTTCACCCCTACTTCACGTTTTTTGGGCTCAAAATAGTTGTCTTCCTTAGGTATATTTGGTTATAAATAATAGTCTCTACTCTAATTGGCTCCCGTCATTGATTGTATATTTTCCATCCACTCTCTTATTCTAATCTAGTTTATTTTCTTGGCTCAAAGACTCCTCCTATATACACTTTTTTTTGAAAGTGTTTCCTTTGATTATTAGTGTCATCTACAATCAACACAAAAGAAGAAAGCTATTGGCACTAGGGCTAGCCCATGAGGGGCTAACATGTACATAAAGAGCATTGAACTTTGGTGGGGAAATATCATCGCTCCTTCTTTACCAACCAACTAAGCCGAGCCTTGTACCACATTTTATTTTTAGACCACTCAAGGGGTCTGCTAGATCTTGTTAATTCTTGGATTTGTCATTCTTCTTGTTAATATTTGGATTTGTAAATCTTCTCTTATCTCCATTGTAGTGGGTTACTTCTTATTCTAAGTATTTAAGCTCTTAATTGAAGGTGATATTTGTCTTGACACGGTGCATTGGAAAAAGATCTCTAGTGCACTTTGATACTTTGGGTACACTGTCTAACTTTTAGAATAATTATCCTTGAGATTATTTCCTACTAGCTCCATTTTGAGACATTCTCTAGTTATTACCTTAGTCTCCCTTTGTAGGGTTTGAGTTAGTGTTTTATGGGGACACATACCCTAAAATCCCCACACTCCCTAGATTCAGGGACCTCATTATGGACATCCCTTGCCGTTCCTATACGCCCATGGTACTTGGGGACTTTATCGAGGGACATTCCTTTTAGAAATGGGATGCTCCCAATACTTGGGATACTTTAGGACACCCACTATGTAGGTGCATCCACATAAAAATGCCACACACACACACACACACACACACACACACACACACACACATTCTCAAAAGTGAAGTGAGGGTCCCAACATCCTTATTTTGCATTTTCTTATCTACATAATTCTCCCAAACCCTCACCTACAACATACTAGTTTGAGCACATTAAGGGTGGTTGAAGTTAGATTTCTATGAACAACTTTCAAATGCAGAAAAGTGTGGACAACAAGGATTTTCTCTCATAGTCCGAGTGCATTTCAAGTCTAACAAGCTCAAATGCACAAACATGTGGACAACACAGATTTTCTATCATATTTCAAGTGCATTTTAGGTCCAACAAACATTCTCAAAGTGAAAACTTGGTCAATAAACATCAATCTTTTTTCGTTTCTATGGTTGGAAAGTTAGATCATTAGTTAGTTTTGAACTAAGAGCCAATTGTTTTCACATGTTGATAGACGATCTTGATAGTTTACTATGACACGCAGAGAGTGAACCATGACTAGTGACTTGAACATTGTTCCATTTGTTTTTTTTTTCAAAATTATTTTTTATTATATTAATGTTGAACATTTACCAATTTGACATTGAAAAAAAATCAATACTCAATTTTGAATACCAATTTCGAAACTATTGTAATTGCCAATTGGATTATGGATATTGATATTATTGTAATTGTCAATTCGATTATGGATATTGATATTTTAGTCCCCTTGGTTAAATACCTCAGCATCCCCTATGATGTTTCATGAAATTTAGGGGTCTCTTTACACTTCCCCAAGACACCTCCCCGACCCTGGATCCTTGAAAAATGGTGGAAAATTGGTTTGATTATCTTGGTTTTAAAACTATTTGAAAACGAACCCTATTTTYGTTATTGTTTCAAAATTGGTTTSATTATCTTGGTTTTAAAACTATTTGAAAACGAACCCTATTTTTGTTATTGTTTCTTCATCCTTGCTGAGAGACAAGGCAGTTAACCATACAGGCGCCTTCMATGGCCCTGAGCAAAAACATACGCGTCCATCTCTTAAAAAGAAACTACTATTTCTTAAAAAACCAAGGTCCTGTTTTTACACATKTTTTTAGTCACTTTTGTCCTCGAACAGAATTTTAAAGAAGCCCCTACTTTGAACTTCAAAGAGAATCCCCAGCCGCATCTTTCCAGAAAGCTAGTTTTCTAGAACACAGTTGGAAGAAGTACTTCATTGAATGTCCCTATGAGTGYCCTCGTTTGAATATTGGCATAAATAACTTGCATTTTGTTTGCTGTGAATTTGACAACTATCAAGCCCTTATGAGCCAGGATCTGACCTGGCAACCTGCGTAGCTCCATGCGTGAGGTTGGAACTTCAGCATTTTAGCCTGCAATGGTTCTCTCTTATAAGGCTTTCAAAAGTAAAAAACTCTTAAGCCGATTGCCATAGGTTCCTCTACTGCTCTTCCGGCAGACCAAGTGCCTCCTATCTTCTGTGGCTTTGGTCCCAAAGGTTCCCTTGTTTCCTTGCATTTGGAGGTCTCCCCTCTGGCCTTCCGCCCCCCACAACAAGTAGAGGAGGTTGGGGGATTCTGTTCAATTGTCAGCTCTATCGTGCGCGCTCTGTCCCTCTTGTTTGGTTGCGTGACGAACAATTTAATAGATATTAATTTTCTGATTTGCTTATAAGGAAGCAAAAATCAATGGCGCATACACCATCTAAGAACCACAGGAATTTAGCCGAACTTTTATAACAATTTTTCAAATTTCTTATTTTCAGTTATTCTTGAAGAAATTTTGATAAATTAAAAATACAGTAACTTTATCCTATATAAATTGAGCTGAATTGTGATAAAAAATGCTACAAATGTCAATACTAGCCACTAAAACTCTCTCCATTTTATAGCATCTTAAATAGTGCTAAATAATGCTGTAAATCCCAACAACAGGAATGATCCTTCACAAACAATATGCTAATTGCAGACAAGCCAAGAAAAACATCTTGCTTAACCGGAATTTTGACCAAAAGTAATACAAAAGGTCAAGTATATTCTTCCCTGACAAGAGATTGGTCTTACAAACGTTAAGGTACCGTTGTTTTTCTTTATTGAAGATTGGCAACACAAACTGAAAAACTATACAATAGTAAAGAATCACGATTAATGGTTTGTCTTTCGAGAAGTTGCACAGTGCTTTGGAGAAGTTGTAGAGTCCTTGTAATTTTCTCAATTGCTATCCAATCGAGCATATCGGAAGGTACACCATGCAAATACTTTGCTACTTGTCTGACCATTTTATCCTATAAGCAATTCTGTGTGTTAGCAACTGTGCTCAAAGATGTTCTCCAAGAAGAAGCATCATCTGTAAACTTTAACACCATTCTTTCCCGCTTCAAATATTTTGACAAACATCTTTTCAAATTAGATTCTCCCAACTATGGAGGTCTCCATTTTCATTCTCCACAGAAACATGTCCACGACTTTTTATATTGCAATTCCAAATTGCTCATTGGAGATCCACTAGACGTTATATGCCGCAAATACAAATGTTCACAAAAAAGTAACCAGAATGGTGCATCTTTCCTTMGCAATCAATTCTCCCAGCGTATTCCATATTGGTCTAGGATAAATTCAAATAATTTTAAAGTTGATACCATACAAGTCCTAAGAGACGAAAGAACCCACTACCAAAGGTATTCTTACTCTTTGATTTCCATTCACCCAAGACAGTGATCCAAATACATATCCCCGAGTTTGGACAACCCTTCTGAACTGCACCGTGAATGAAATGTTTTGGCCATAGAAATTAAATGCTAGAACACTTGGAACAACCTGCACACTTACCCCTCTAGGTGGAGAAATCCTCACAGTATAGGTACTATTTGCGCTTCCTACATTTGTCACTGTTCGGATGACTGAACTGTTGCCATTGAATTCTGAGATTGAAATGGAAGGATAATTGAGATTGGAAGCTGTTGGAGGAAATTTTGTGCATACACTATGATCTCCTGTGACAAGCCTAAGAGATGAATCATCATAGCCAATCCCACAGAGAAAGTTGATATAATCTGTAGGCCCGGCATCATACACAAGTCCTGGATTTTCTACTTTCATAGGGCTTAGAAGTCCTGCTCCAAAGTCAAATGGGCCCGCGGTCCGTCCTTGTGGAGCGGCAGTTATGATATTCTTATTTTTATCCAATACACTAGCTGCATATGAACAAAACCATAAATGTCGGCATCACATACTCACAGATTGTATAACCTTTAAGATTTTGCTTTTATAGGGAAAATGTAGAAGCTGCTTTACCTGTTGTCATGAGGGCAGATTTAATGGCTGATGGAGTCCAAGATGGGTGTGCAGCTTTAACCAAGGCAGCTATTCCTGTCACATGTGGACAAGACATGGAAGTTCCTGAGGCAATGTTGAAATACATGGCGTTCTTTACCGGTGTCCATGCAGCTAGTATATTCAACCCTGGAGCTGTGAGGTCAGGCTAGCCAAGAAGAAGAGAAAAGAAAAACATTAGATGGTTACAAATGAATTTCTGATGATTGAGGTCAAGAGATCCGACTATCCATACCTTCAAGATATCCGGTGTTAGTGTGTTTGGACCTTTTGAGGAGAAGGCTGCAACCTGAGGTGCTGGCCTGAGTCCCAAGACTGTTTCTGCAGGCGAGATATAGGCTTGAGGAAACCTGATAGTGGCAGATTGTTGAGGCATTAAATCTCTTCATTTGGTGAATTTAATAAACCAGGTATGTAAGAAACATATAAACAAGCAACTCTTTGTCTAAACCCTTCAATCAAAGTGGCATGAAAAGGCCAACCAAAATTGTCAATGGCCTTCTATTGTTCAGGGACAAAATTTAATAGGCAAGCTTGCTTATTCTGTTATAAGAGTTTCTCTTAACTCGTACTGTCATTTATAAAATTAGAAGAGGTGTAGCCCTTCTAGTTCCTCTTTACTGAGAAGCATTGCTCCTAACTTGGTATATATCTATTTCTTCTTACCCTTTTATATAATGTGGAAAATTCTCCTAGCTTTTCATTTCAAGGCACTTATATTATACCTCCCCACCTTTAACTATGCTATCATAAAAAATAGAATTATTCATAGCTTTGAATGACTGACTGATTTTTTTTGTAGTCATATAGCTCAGATGATGCACCTGGTAGAGTTGATATAGGCAAGAATTTCAGCACCAACTTTGTTGTCCACAATTGCACCAGGGATAACGAAAGGAACTGCAAGACCCTCATCAATCTCATCAATTAGGATCACCCCCACTCCCCCAGCTGCTTGGACTATTTGACTTTTTGATATCCTTGACTCGGAAGAATCTGCAGGATGCCAGCAAACCAGTATCTTTCCTGCCACTTTAGAATCATCCAAAGAGCTGTTTAGACAGAAGCTGCACATCCCACCAAGAAAAGCGAGACTGTTACAGCTCATTAATCAATCACACTAGATTGAATGATCTGAGACTAAATAAGCACTGCCTTCAATAGGACTAATTCTATCCCGAGGTACCTCGATTGGTAGGGAGTAAAGTATTTTGCATGTGCATTTTCTGCCGACAAAAGCTCCGCTGATGCATTCAGCTTTACTACATTCAGGCTTTCACCCTGAGAATTACAGAGTACTGTTAGCTACTTGTTCTCATGAAATGTTAAATTTTAGTTCCTATTTTTTGTTCAATTTCTTTTGTGACTATATACTCCTCTCTTATGAAAGAACTCGCTTGCCTCACCATGTGAAATAAATTCAGTAGTAATGATGACAACTCTAGAAGACAGAAAAAAAACTTTTCTTTTTACAAGGATTTACAGGAACCAAACTGTCAGGCAGGGTGCTTCCTCTCAGGGGTTTACTGGAATGATGTACATGGGGGCATAATTCAACCCATGGAACCACAATAAGACGAATTCCAGAAATATGGAATGGTCATAATTGACGAGTTGGGACTGGATGCAAACACTAGAGGACAAGGCACCTCCTACTAAAACCATTAGAAGAAACAGAAAACAATACTACTGTATTACTAAAAGAAATTTCAATCTCATAGAATGTATCTTGTTTGTGCAAGATGATGGAGATGCTATTTGAGAGTACAAATCAGAAAACTAAAATATAAAGCTGAAATGTTGGCAATATTTCCTTTTTTTTAACATGCAATTGATAATCATTGTTAATTTATGAGAAGATATTGTTCCTTAAATTTCTAACCAAGGCTCTGTTGGGTAATGGTAAGTCATGAGAAGAATTAGTGCTTACGTTGTAGGTAGAATTGTTCCCGCTTAATTTTATGTCAGAGGTAAAGTCCCTATCTGTAGAGCTAGCAGCTACTGTAATAACCCAGGGAGCAAGATTTGTTGCAGAGGCAGAACTCCCATCATTCCCCACTGAGCAAATCACAGTAATTCCATTTTGTGTTGCATGGAATGAGCCCACGGAGATTGCATCACTGAAGTAATCATTTTCAGGAACATCATGACCTAATGAAAGAGACAATATGTCCACTCCATCTTTGATTGCATCATCAAATGCAGCCAATATGTCTGAATCATAACAACCAGATTCCCAGCATGTTTTATATACTGCAATCCGAGCCAGTGGTGCTCCTCCTCGGGCACCTCCAGCTGCTAAACCATTGTAATTCATATTGCTAACATATCTTCCAGCTGCAATAGAAGCAGTATGACTGCCATGCCCTAGACTATCTCTGGCGGATCTGTATTCTGTGCCACCATCCGAACTTACTGTTTTCAACGTTTCTTGTTCCTCAGCCTCCAATCCATTCAAATAATACCTGGCACCAATCAGTTTCCTGAAATAAGCCATAGAAGTATCAGTGATATTTATTGATGTACTTACAAAACAGATCACAATATCAGACTGTTAGAATTCATGCTGTGATCTGAACTTCAATGGAGCACATTTTACCTATTGCATGTTGAAGTAGGAAATTGATCGGCACTTTGGCATACTCCCTTCCAACGTGAAGGTACAGGAGACATCAGATAGTCGCTGAAGCTGGGGGATTCAGGCCATATACCTGTTTATTGATATCTAAATGTTTAGATTCTCAGAGAGGACTCTGACAATAACTAATTCTACTAGTAAACTAACGTTGTCACTCCATATGATTGTCAGTTCAGAAGTTATGATATTAAGCGACTTGAACCATACAAACATTACTTCAAATGTATCCTTCTGGATATGCACTTATTGTAATTCTGTGATTACGTTCCCTGCTATTTGTGCACCTAAAAATAGAGTAACCAGTAATGTCGCCAATTTGTTGTTCTGATATGTCATAGTTAATTGAACCTAGGTGGTTTGTCCTAGGAAAGTGGACGAGGCCAATTGCAAGTCTAGGGTGATATTGACGAGGCCAAGGTTTCTCGCATGCTAGGGTTTTGCCTAAAAGGATGTTTACCCACCAAGAGGAAAACAACTAAAGACATCAACCAGGGTTTTTTTCTGATGGGAACTAGGGATTTTTTGCTTGCAATAGAAAAACCAAATTCTTAAACTTTCTGCTTGCAATCCAAAAATTGTGTTTTCTGTGATGGAAACTGGAATGGTACCTGTGTCTATGATACCGATGATGATGTCCTCTTGAATTCTAGTAGAGTCAGTTGGGGTTTCCATAGAATTATCATTTGGCATGCCCAAGAATTCCCAAGAGTGTGTTGTATGGAGCTTTTTCAGCTTGTTGGGAAATACAGAAACAACTCCAGGCATCTCTGCAAATAAGAAGGATGCTATAAAGATAAACATATATGTATGAATTCGAACAAAAACGATATTGGAAAAACAACTAGTTCTTTTTATAACTAATGCAAAAACAGAGACATATTTGTTCAAGAAATCCAAAAAAAAAACTGGTTTAGTCCATCAATTCTTAACGAACTCATCTAAAGTTGATGATTGCGACAGTCAAATCACTTACTGGCCATATCTGCTGCCTGGGTATCGGATATTTGGGCCGCAAAACCTCTGAATCCATGTCGGTAGCTGTAAACCATGGATAACTTGGCCTTCTCCATGCTGTAGATAGAGCAGAGTGTAGTAAATATTTTAGTTTAGTGACCAAGATAGCAGTCAATTCACAGTTCATACTAAATATTCCAAAAAATATCATTATAACAGCTTCGGTCAAATTGAGAAGTCTTTGCATTATATTAGCATATCTGAAAGAAGAAACGTTCGTTATACAAACCTTCCATCATGGACAGCAGCAAGAATCTCATGATTCTGGAATGAGGTTATCTCTGGGTCATCGTGCACTTTACTCCCCATGTATACAATATAAACCTGCAATATCCAGCGGCATGTACAGAATCAAAGAGGAAACAAATTCATAAACATCTTCATATAAAACAATTAAGCACGCATATTCTAACTTTAAGCCCAGGACAGTTCTCTGTTGTAAAAACTTCAATTGGTCATGGGCTAGCAGAAATGTCATTCAACAAAACATGACAGAGGCTTTGATGCATACTGCAAATAACTGAAAGATATTACTGAAAATCCTAACAGTTTTTTTTTCATTGAAATGAGACAGGCCAAAACCATGTATCATCAAAATTTTCAATCTAGTTCTCGGATTCCAGAAGCAGTCCAAAATGTCCTACAAATTATCAGCAACAAAACCATCATATTAGCCCCTAACCTGAGAATTAGAGGAATTGGCAATTTGAAAGAAGAGAAACAAGCAGAAAGCCCGAGCGAGCATGGCTACTCTTGTTTTCTCCATTGTTGCCTGCTTTAGAAAGCACTGATGCATGTTATTTCAATCTGGAAAAAAGAAATAAGAATCTACACCTCACAAACACGAGACCAGTTCAGTACACCGTGCTACAAAGTTAAGTGAGACAGAGACATCAATAACTCCAGAGTTGTTGATATCAGTAGTCGGTTGCTGATAGCTACAGATTCGCATTTTTCTGTTAAAACCATCCGGTGGGCATTCCAAAAGCACTTTATCTGAGGCAGCATGAAACTCAGAACGTACTATCACAAGTGAACACAAGCCTTTGTCGGGCCTGGCAGTCTGAAACGGATTAGCCATGCAGCCGACAGAGTTTTCGCGTATCCCGAGGCGCTTGAGGGTCCGCCGTTGGATATGCTAGAACTCTGTGGGGCGCTTAAGGTTCGCCCTCTGAAACATTAAACGTGGCGAGGCCAATGCTCTCTCTTTTCTATGACGTACACAGTATCTCTTTGTAACAGTCCGTGACACCACTTAGTTTTGATAAGACCATATTCTAATTTCTCCCCCATTCACGTGAGTATAAATAACCATGACATTATCCTCCATGAACAAACGCATGTGATGATTGTTATGTCCATTGAGAGGAATTGAGGCGTCCATGACCAGTGAAGTAGGGAACTGTGACATGATGAGATGGGTTTGGGTTATTATAATACTTACTTGAATAATGAAAGCATGAGATGCCATGGATTAAGATAGGCAACTACCCACTCACTCTCTGTCCTCACATGATCACTAAGAACATATGTATACAGACCAATTCTGTCACTACCATGTCTTTTG